>JAHKKF010535037.1:28334-46258 GCA_019740295.1 Labeo calbasu | reverse complement strand
TTTACGACTGAAGACAGAAAGACATGAACATCTTGGATGACAAGGGGGTGAGTAAATTATTTGTAAATAGTTGTTCTGGAAGTGGACTTCTCCTTTAATCTTCAGAAAACGAATTAAGATATTTTTGATGAAATCCAAGAGCTTTCTGACCTTCCATAGACAGCAATGTAACTGAAAGGTTCCCAGGCCCAGAAACGTAGTAAGGTCATCAGTAAAACAGTCCATGTGACATCAGTGGTACGAGAACTTCTTGTGCGCAAAGGAAACAAAAATATTTTGATTTTTGGTGAACCTATCCCTTTAAGCTTACATGAAAAGTGACTATTAAAAAATGTGGGCATTATATGATTTTAAGGTGTAAACATGAACACACTTCATTACTGCATCAGTGAATAACTCAATTCTTGGTCAGTCACTATACCCAACAATAAGATATTTCCTGATATTCACTGTCGTCCATAGCAACACTGTAAAAGGATGTTTTATGTAAGCTATTTTAGATCCCTGATTAAAACAAAAAAGCTGAAACTGTATTGAAAAGTTTCATCTCCAAGTTACCACAAGTACACAGCAGAATTGTTTCTGACAGTGTGTGCTTGTCATGTATTAATGCACAGAACAGAAGTGAAAATGCTGTACTGCGGTAAAACAAATCAGTTCATTTTATATTAGAAATAGCTGGATTCAGCAGTGGGCATAAGTGGTCTTATATTATAATGCTATTTAATGCATTTTCATTACATTATTGATGCATTTGGCACACACTTAACTGAAGCAACTAATTTAGCATTTTGAGTTATATACATTTTATCAGTTCAAGCAACAGAGAAATAATAATAATGCCTCATTTTGAGGCATTTATGTCAGTGATTAACCTTTAGTGGCAGTGTTAATGGAGAGAGGCAGCAACCAGGCGTAACATAAAATTAGTTTATTTATATTTATTAATCACCGTTCTAATTACTATTTTCAGTTGAGACCATTTCCCGGGGAATAAAAAAAAACAACACAAGTAACATTTAGTTCAACGTTTCACTCGCCTCACTAAACACTGATTTTACATTCTGGCAAGTGCTGGAAAACAGCAACCTAAATTAGCCTTGATAATTACAGAAGTAAGGTTCAAACGAGACTCTGGCCCCTCGACATTTTCTCTTCTTCAGCTCTTCCTGTGTTTGATATGCAGAGAAATGGTGGGCGAGGAAAAGGCTGTCCTTCTGTCCCAAGTATTTGATCTTTCCCGACGTGATTAGGCAGGAGAGTTTAAAAACCCACAGTCCGCCGACCTATTCCAAACACTCACGATCCCTTCCTTTCAAAGGGGCACAGAAGACAAACAAAAACATGTTTTCTCTGGCATCGGGCCACGAGATTCTATAATTAGCTGCTTCTCTCCTCTTCCAAACTGTTCCAGTCGTGTGCCGTGCTCTCTGACAGCTCGGTACTTAATGCTACGGTGTTTAGGAGTTAATAAGAGGTTTGCTTGCACGTACTAGAGAAAAGGGAAAACACATAATAGGCAGTATTTAGATAAACTCAAGTATAAAAGCAACACATTGTGCACAGTGGAAACATCTCACTTGACTCAGTGTTGAATCCAGATGCAAACCAACACCTCATTCAGCTTCTATAATAAAAAAAAATTCCAGTCAAACAAAGGCTATATATTAATTCTGTTGCACCCATATTTTGGCTCTAATTGCTACAGGCAGCAATTAGGACGTGTAACTTAATTTAGAGCATGCACTGACCCGTGAGATTGCCTCGGCAAACCGCTTTGACAGAACTTTACCAAAACCAGAATAAGCAGCGGGAGTTTTACATATCATTCTCTCTATGGTCGTCCCCAGGCCTCTTCATTTCAGCTCCAAATTAATTTACAAGTCGCTAGAAATAGGACTGTAACAAAGCAGGAAAATGATCTCTTGACAAGAAATAAGTTGCTCAGTGTTCATTTTTGAAAAGGAAATATAACCGTCATCAAATCACCATGCACTTTTTTATTTCTGCCCCTTAAGCCTGGAAATATTTGAGGGCAGAAATTTAATAAGGGTCGGAGCTCTTATAATAGTAGAGTGTCTCATTTGAGGATATTGAAGTCGTTGTTGTGGTCAGTATCCACAAAAGCCGTCGTCTCGCTTCTCTCGATTAGTATGTGACGAGTGAAAGCATCTTGGTTTGACCTTGTCACTGGGGTTTAAATGGCCGCCGTAATAAGATGTCACTGGGAGGAAGTGACTTTAGCCTCCGTGCAGACTGAAGCATTGTTAAAACGATCACATTTCAAAGTCTGCTAATGCTACTGAAGACGTTCACACTTCGTGTGTACTTAAAAAAGAATGAAAATGTGAACATTTATCAAAAAGTGCCTCAAAACTTGAATCTAACACTTTAGTTACTCCACGTGGACTTGGAAAACACTTACAGATGTGTTAGTCTTTTTTTTTTTAAAAACCTTGTTAGGTGAGACCTTTCTGAGTGACTCACATTTACTTTTCTTTCCGTCTTTGTTTTCACTCTCTTCTCTTATTTCATCAGGGGAGAAAAGGAAAAGGATCTGAGAGTGCGGAATATTCTCAAATAATGAAGCTGGTTTACTCTCGAAGTCACAATGAACCATGTCATCCATCTTTAGGACTGTCATCCTGATTCTATATTTGAATGGCTTCAAAGGGAACGGAGATGTGAAGTGCCGACTTGTGTTTCGTTGGGAGTGCCTGACTCGTTTAATAGTCGTGAGCTTCACAAGAGCAGCGCTGTTGTTTGCTCTCCTTATGAAGAGTTTTAGAACTGGTTGTTTGTAAAGTTTTTGGATGAAACTTCAGGAATCACGTACAGATGGTGTTTATTTTCTGTAATGTAATCTATGAAAGTTTAAAGTGAATTCAGGTTGATAGGGACACTTTTTGACCTTGAGATGATTGTCATAAAGTGGCCTGATTGTCCTGTATTCACCATGAACTATTAAATATTAAAGGATTAGTTCAATTCCAGAATAAAAATCTCCTGATAATTTATTCACCCCCATGTTATCCAAAATGCTCCTGTCTTTCTTTCTTCAGTTAAAAGAAATTAAGGTTTTTGAGGAAAACATTCCTGGATTTTTCTCCATATAGTGGACTTCAATGGGGATCAGTGGGTTGAAGGTCCAAATTGTAGTTTCAGTGCAGCTTCAAAGGGCTCTACACGATCCCAGCTTAGGAATAAGGCTCTTATCTAGCGGAACGGTCGGCCATTTTCTAAAAATTTTTCTTCTGTCACACCGACAGAGGCCACTCCCACGATAGTTGATTGACATGAGCGTCTTACCTCAGATCAGCTGTAACAGTCCAGCCTCCATGTTTTAATGCCTGAGCATTAAAAGAGAATATCTCTGATTGAGCGATTGAGGTGTTGTGTTGCTGGATGTAATAATGAACATAGTGGTCGTCATTTACTCCCGACATCTGAGCCGCTGAAGATGTAGTGGATTACGTTTGTTTGTGAAGGGAATGCGCCTCCCTATCTACATAAATGCGCCTATGTTCAGAGAGGGGCACAGTGAGCAGAGCTCATTTGCATTTAAAGGAACAGTCCCTCAGAATAGGATGATTTTTGCAGAGCTCATTTTGACAAGGTAAAAAACGGTGTTGTTTTACACAACCATTGAGAATGTTTAACCAAAGTGTATTATAGACTTTTCATTAAGACCCTAAAGAATCATATCAACTTGTGGAAAATGGGCATCCGATGACCCCTTTAAGGTTCACTGAAACCATATCTTACAATTTTGGTCAAATAAAATGTTGAAGATATATGTTACTGGTAACATAAATTGTAAGTGGTAAATTGTAAAAAAAAGTTAATAAAACTGTACATAAAATTTTAAATAATACCAAACATCAGGAAAAAAGTAGAAATAATAAAATCTGACTTCTCTGATTTTATTGTTATTTGCAACGTTATTTGGAAATACTTTATGCATTTTGCATGGTCTGTTATTGTATTAGTATTACTCGGATGGGAGTTTTAACTCCTATTCACTAAGAATGAATTTTTAAAAACAATTCTTTCGTAGCAGAGACATATAGACCAGAGAATCCCCCATTTCCCCACCCTCCGAATATTACGTATCATAACATAATACGCGTAAATATTGTTTGGTGGTTTTTAGTTGGAAAAGCAGCTATGTTTTTCTAGCCTTCAAATAACTATGGATAAACCTGAAATGATAGAAGGATTGGAGATGAATTTAATTTACAAATAAGGCAGGAAATGTGCATATTTTTAAATCGACACCTGCCACAGTGTTTTCCTCGTTAAGTTTGTCCTAAAAGCCGATTAGGGGTATGGGGAGGGTCTTTGTACTCAGCATACCCTGTTAAAAAAGCCACCGCTCGCCACTGATATTTCCGCCTACGTTAAACGTGACCTTTCCAACGTGACTAAGTAATTTGTAAAGTCATGAAAGCAGAGCTAGTGCAAGATGAGAATTTGCAATTAAAAAGTATATACATTTTTATTCTTATTTTTTAGAAAATAGGCAGTTGTTTTACTAGAGAAGACCCTTCCTCAGCTGGGATTGTATAGACTCTTTGAAGCTGCATTAAAACTGGAATTTGGACCTTCAACCCGCTGATCCCCACTGAAGTCCACAATATGGAGAAAAACCCTGGAATGTTTTCCTCAAAAATCTTAATTTCTTTTCAAATGAAAAAAGAAAGACATGAGCATCTTGAATGACATAGGGGTGAGTAAATTAACAGGAAATTGTCATTCTTGAGTAAATTAATCCTTTAAAGTGTTCTTTTAAGAACTGAACCCAGAATGGGTGAGAAAATCTCTTTTTGAAACCTTTATTTGTAATAGTGCATGTATCAGTATACAGAGCTCAACATTCTTTAATCTTTTCATGCATTGTACAAATGATTTTGTACAATAATACAAAGCATTCAGCTGTACATTGTGCAGCTATGAATTCACAGAGATGAAGATGAGAAAAAGCTAAAATTGTTCAATTTGGATACCTAAACGATAAAGCCAAATGAAACATAATTGCACAAAACATCACACAAAATGATCAATTTGCTGGCAGTTGTTGAGAAAAATGCTCCTAACTTTTTATCCTTTGCTGCAAACCAACAGCTTGAGGTATAAAGCAGTATTGATTTGTTTCCTATTTTCAATCCATTCAAACTGCTGTTTTCAAGTCATTTTCTTTTGCCTCCATATTTCAAAGTTATCTCCATTTCGACAGAACCCTGTCTAGCGATGTCAATTAGCGAAATAATGTTACTTTTGTGACATATTTCAACTAAAAGCATTCACAGCATCTAAGAAGGTCAAGTGAAATGAATAGACGTGCGGCCAATGCTGATTCTGATGGATAGATTTGTTACAGTGAACCAAATGTCTCCATTTAAAGCACAATGAATGACAGAATCTCTCACACTGGCCCGTGACAATCCTTACAATCGAGCTTTGTTATGTAGCGAACAAAGTGATTACATAGTTTCATATAAACTGGCCACATTTAATGGATAAGATTAACTCTGCATTTTGTAAATACATTCGTTAGATGAGAGCATGACTGAATCAATACTAAAGCTAGTCTGAGTCAATTTTAAAAATGGCTGCTAAACACTGTCAGAAAGAGCTGTCAATGAGACCTAGACTGATGTGAGCGGACATGCTTGATATTACATCAGTAGAGCACAGTTATATGTGTGTCATGCGCCAAGTCATTTCATGGCATATAATCAAGATGTATTAATCAGGAGGAGGGAATGAGAATGACAGGAGAGAGAAAGAGCTATAGAAAGAAAGAAAAGAAGAGATGGTAACCTTTAAGCAAACCTTAGTCATTCATCAGTCAGTCCTCGGTTTGATACTTCTCTCCATGTCTCTAGTGGGATCTGGTTTGCATGTCAATGCACTGCGGAGGCGGCACCATCTCCATACACAGCCTGAGAAGAGAAAAACATAGTTGTGATTGATGACTCCGGACTATTCTGATTGCATCTCTGTTACCACATAAATCACACATTTACCGATGCAATGCTGATGCTTTTTTTACCCTCCAGTAAGTAAGAAAGTTCAGGGAGATTTGGCCAACGTGGCAACGCAGATTATGCGTTAAACACAGCGAGTGTTGCGGCATCGTAATGCCATCATCTAAACGACATGGCCCTGATGATATAAGGCAAACTCTGATTAGGGAGCATGCATTAGAATTCATGGGAGAGCAAAATTTATGCAGGTACAAACATTTCCAGCCACGACCACAAACAAGCTCCACTGTGTGGAAGAACAAAATATTTAAATGGTGCATCCACAAGTTTAGGGTCTTCATGAAATGTCCGCAGCACACTTTGGTTAAAATTTCTCAATGTTTGTGTAAAACAACTTTTTACCTTGTCAAAAACAGGTGAATGTCTCTTTAAATGATAATGAGCTCTGCTCACTTCACTCCCTCTTCCATTTTTGTGTATTCGGTGGTGGGTTACCATCAAAAACAAAAGTAATCCACAGCGTCCTCAGTGGCTCTGATGTCAGGGGAAAAGAAGACATCTGCATTGTTTAGGAGACGTTGTTGTCACCACAGCTGCTCGAGCACGGAGAAAATGGCAGACACCGTACAACTGGCTGAGGGCGGGAATATGCTAATACGGGTCAGTCCATCAGCAGTCGTGGGCGGGGCCTAAGCAGTGTGACGTCATAATGCTCAGAAAATCAAAACGGCTTGATAATTAGGAGTGTTTTGTAATTTCGGGGATTTAAAAAAATGGAGTGAATGGATTTTTATCATTGTAGGGTGGTTGTGTCCACACACTGCTAAGACATATGTGACCCTGGACCACAAAACCGGTTGTAAGTAGCATGGATATATTTGTACAGTAGCAATAGCCAACAATACATTGTATGGGTCAAAATTATAGATGCCAGAAATAATTAGAATATTGTGTTACATGAAGATATTTTGTGAATTTCCTACCGTAAATATATCAAAACTTTTTGAACTTTTTGATCATTTTTGATTAGTAATATGCATTGCTAAGAACTTCATTTGGACAACTTTAAAGGAGTCTCAATATTTTGATTTTGTTGCACCCTCAGATTCCAGATTTTCAAATAGTTGTATCCCGACCAAATATTGTCCTATTCTAAACCATACATCAATGAAAAGCTTATTTATTCAGCTTTCAAATAATGTATTTCAAAAAATTGACCCTTATGACTGGTATGCTGTCCTCTTTTTTTTGTGAAACACAAATTGAGAGTTTTGAAGGATCTTAATACAGATTTGTCACATACTACAGTTTAGAGCTATCACTATCACAGGATAAATAATAATAATAATAATAATAATTGCAACTTTATCTCACAATTTGTAAATTATTATTTTTTTCTGCCATGAAACAAAAAAAGAATAAAAAGATAACAGTGGTTACTCACAATTTCAAGTGTTTTTTTTTGCAAGTTTACAACTGACAATTTTGACATTTTTAACTAATTCAGTTGCAAGAAAAAAGTCAGAACTGTGAGATATAAACTCAGAATTATCTCAATTGTGAGTAAAATTCGCAATTCTCTTTTTAATTTTTTTTTATCCTGTGGTGGAAACCAGCTTTCATAGCTAGCAAGCTCCAAGAAAAACAATATTAAAGCACTATAAAAAAAGTCTATAGCATGTGCAATAAATTCCAGTCTTCTGAAGACACAAGACAGATTTGAGTGTGAAAATGACTGAATTTATGTCAGACTTTACCCAAAAGTTATCATTTGCTCACATATTTTTCCAAAGCTGGATGGATTTCCTTCTACTTCTGCAGAACACAGAGGATATGTTGAAGAATGTTGATACATTGTTTTTCTTCACACAAACCTATTATATGGCTTCAAAAGAATGCAGTTTCATATGGAATGATTCTACGATGCTTTCATACAAATTTTCTGTTACTTTCGGAGCTTCACTGTATGAAAATCCTGAATGAAGATTCTTCAAAAAAATCTCCATTTTGTATTCAATTGTAAAAAATAACAGCACGTGGATTTCGGATGTTATCGGCATGAGTAAATAATGACAAAATTTTAATTTTTGCCTCAACTTTTTCTTCAAATAAAATGAAAAAAGTATATTCATGTTCTTGTTGATGTGAAATTGTCTTGTCTTTGCTCTCCTTTGACAGCCATCGCATGTTTCCATTCATTAAAATGGCAAGGTTATCATGCCACCGTAATAGACCCATTTGCGTCAATGTGGAGCCCTCAATTACTCTGTCAAGCGGTTTCGTTTGAATACGGCTAGGACATCACGTTCAGCCTCCTGTTTCGAGCACAGATGAGTTTGTTAAACCTCATAAAGCCAGCGGGGAGGAAAAGTAATTTCTGCGGAACTTTTTCTGCGCAGGCCACAGGCGCTTGTTTTCGGAGGCTTGAGGGCTTAAATTTCACTCATCTTATCAGAATGTTCCTGCATATGGAGCCTAGCAGGACGTCTGCTCATTGCGAAATCCCGCCGGCGACGGCAGCTACCAACCATTCGCTCTTATCTGGAAAGACCCACCCAAGGTACCGTCAGAAGAAAACAACAATCAACACTGGACAAAAGTTGCAGATTTCATGCACATGTGCATACGTGTGTGTCCATAATCCATATAACAGCTGCATCGTGTGGAATTTTAGGATCACAGTCTTATAAAGCTTCTCTGCCAGGCTGCAAAGCACCGCAGGTGGTCCGCGCTTGCCGAAAATGTGCAACGCTACCGCAGCTGCTATAGAGCAGGAACCACAGGAGCGAGTCTGTCCGCCTCTGGCTAAATCAATAACTATCAATCTCTCCAAAAGCCAGGCATTTCCTTTAGTTTTACTGCCAGTGAAATGCAAGTCGGCTCCTACAGGCACCAAACGCGAGGCCTTTTTGGCTTTTGAGGGTGGCGGTGTCATTTTTACACTTCGAATTATCAGCATCCGCTACGATTAACAAAATTCTCATCGCTCGCAGCGTCCTCTGTTGCGACGTGATTTATGCGAATATTACGACCCACAACTTATTTATGATATTGAGTTGCGAGGCTTGGCACGGATTGGATTTTTTGTCCTCTCTTGTTATCAATGTTTCAGTCTTGATTGATGACTTATGCTTTAATTATTTATTGAAATACTGTAAGTGGATGATAATTAGAGAATATCTGAGCTGAAGAAAGTGCTGATCTGAAGGGCAGAGCTGAAGGTTGACAAAGTTCATCCGGACTGCTCAGAATTCAGCTGCAGTGTGCACTGAACTGCAAGATCCGATCAACTGCAAACAGCCTTGTGGCATACTAATTATACACTGACACATGTTATTCATGCTTCCACACACACGTGCACGTATATGCTTGTTCCTTATTTATCACGGCGACTGATCATCGCTAACTGTTATCATTCATGGGGCATTTATGGGTGGGATTTTTCACTATTTGTTTTTTTGAAACATTTACATTGCAAAGGTGGCACAGAAGTGCATCTGAAGTGGTTAACACTGATTGTTTAATGCTGTTCAGAGGTGGCATAAATGCATTTACACAGCAATTACAACTGTATACTGTGATACTAGGAGCTAAGGTGGTCGGAGCAGGCATAATCTAGTTTGGTTTCTATTATGCTTTCATACTGAATTTTGAGCTGGCAAAGAGCAGCCTTACCTAGTAAAGCCAAGGTATATAGACCTACTGTTCAAAAGTTTGGGGTCAGTACATTTTAAAGAAAATTATTTAGCAAGAATGCATTATATTGATTACGAGAGACAATAAATACATTTATAATATTCTATTATATATATATAATAAATTCTGTTGAACTGTCCAGTGTTGGGGTAACGCATTACAAGTAATCAGATTACTTTTTAAAAGTAACTAGTGAAGTAACTTTTTTAATTTAGAAGAAAATATCTGAGTTACTTTTTCAAATAGTGACGCCAGTTATTTTGTTTCTCTTTTATTGACTGACAGCTCTCCTGTTTCCATGTTGAGTGAAATCTGGAGTAAGTGTGGAGGAGTTGCGTGCACTGCATGTGTAAAAATGACGTTACTGTAGTTCCAGATTAAATGTGAACATGCATTTACAGACTTAGTGTTTCTCAAAATGAATAAAAACAAACTCAGAATATGATGCAAACCTGCAATAATTAAAAAATGTAAATGCAAATATACTGTATGTATTTAATCCTATTCTACTTCACTGCTGACCTTCAATGATCCAATTTAACTATATTAATAAGCGAAATTGACTTTAGATAAACATCACGTTTGTGTTTCATTATTTCAATGCTGAATTTGCCAAAAATATAACTTTTTTTTTTTAAATTACAAACAAACAAGCAAGCCCAGCCCATATGAGAAAAAGTAACACATTACTTCTCATAAAATGCAGTTAGTTACTAGTTTTAGTTTTAGGAAGTAACAGAATATTGTAATCCATTATTTTTAAAAGTAACTTCCCCAACACTGGAACTGTTTATTCATCAAAAAAAAAAAAAAAAAAACATTAAGAAGTATTACTGTTTCCACAAAAATATTAAACAGCACAGCTGTTGTCAAAAGTAATTATAAATATAGCTGCAAGCAGTGATTGCCGGGGTTCAAGTGCTTTAAGGCATTTTAACACATATGAAAAAAAAAAACATTATGTAGCAAGCCTGTATCCACCTAAATCAGTAATTTAATAAAGCATGTTTGGAAAATCCAGGTTAATGTACCATATAAATATTATGTTTTCTTTAACGTTAATGACTGTTATAACGCCAACTGTGGTGCGATCTCCTTAAAACTTTGCATACTTGTTTAGAATCACCTGTTGCATGTTCTCATCAGGTTTTTTGAAGTTTTGAGTTTTTCTGTGGGCTTTATAGGGTAAATTTAGACAGGCCCCAACTTTTTTTTAATAATTATTGACCTAGAGAGTTCAGAGAATTGAGAGAAAATTCTAGGACTAGTTTGCAAAAGTAGGTATTTCACATCTTCTCAATCATTTAACTAATGGTTTGATTGACAGAAGTGGTTCTATAGGTAAAGTTGCCTAGAATGAGAAGGTCTATCATGTGATACAAATATTGCATGTATGTGTGAAAAAACGTTTACGCACTCAAAAAAGCGATATCACCCCCCCGTGGCTGATTTTTTAAAAATTTCTCACAGAGCTTTGGCCGTGAGTCAAACAGACCCACTGAGTTTCGTTAACCTTGTCTACTAGGTGTTCAAACTTCATCGGCCAACGGTGGCCATGTTTTTTGGGATAAATGTCCTTATAGACACTTTAGACCAAGACCACGCACAGCTATTCTCATTATTGATATTCACTTTCCAGAGAATCTTTCTGCACTGGTTCGGTTCTGACTGGGGAAAAAAACCTAGGACTACTTCGCAAAAGTAGGTTTTTCAAAAAATCCTAAATACCTGAAAATTTGCCCAGCTCAGCGACTGACAGTTTAGGAGTTATGAGCAATTTCATACTTTTGATCACTGCAGCGATCAAACGCTACGTGCTTGAACCCCTAATAAGATTTTTTTTTGCTGAGCAGCAAATCAGCAAATTAGAATGACTTCTAAAGGATCATGTGACATTGAAGACTGGAGTAATGGATGCTGAAAAATCATCTTTGCACTAAAGGAATAAATTATTAAGGAATGAGATATTTAAAATAAAAAAGTTATTGTGCATCATAACAATATTTTTAAAAATTGACTGTTTTACTGCTTTTTTAAAATCAAATAAGTGTTGCGTTGGTAAGCGTAAGAGACTTTTCAAAATATAAAAACAAATCTTACCAACCCCAAACTTTTGAATGACAGTGTACTTTTGTGGGAATAAAAATAAGAATGTATAATAAAATGCATAAATAATAACAATATAAATAAATAAACAATTCACAGTTTACAATGGAATGTTTTTATCTATGAGAACGGTGTAAATAAAGACGCATCTGAATATTCTTTATGCATGTCAACAATGAAAACATCTTCAAATTTAGCCCAAAACAGCTTTGCATCCGGTGTCAGTACTCTGTTATAATATTCCATAACCGCTTCATAATGGCTGAATGTTTGCAGCTGTTTACAGCAGCAGAGCTCGAGTGAGACTCATATGTTGATAGCTTGTCAAAAAAATGATTTTAGTCTCCAGTCTAACTTGTTCGTTTTCCCCTCCCCTGCATTTATGCTGTGGTGGGGCACAACAACACCTGCCTGCACCTGTTTTACCTTTCCGTTCAGTGTGTCTGTTTTTTTTGTGCTGATGAGCAGAAAAACTCACCAAAACAAATGATTTGCATCATAGCAGTGACAGCACTCACGAGCTGCAGGAGTCAGCAATGTGTGTGGCTCTGGGGCGCGTTTCAGTGCTCTTGCAGTGCCCTTCCCAGAAATGAACTCCGAACACACGCCATCACAGACAGAGGATGAGCGTTCAAACCCATCTGCCATCAGCTCCTTGGAGGTGGATCAAATTGCACAAATACATCTGAGTAATACTAGTACAGTATTTCATACACATTAGAAAAGAAGATAAATGTGTGGAATAATACCTAGAAACAGGTCCAGACACCATCTATTGATTTTTTTTCTGCGTTTTTTGGAGAAAATCTGCAGAATTTTGTGAAAGGGTTTTAAACATAGTTCAATCATATTGCTGCTGCTGCAAAGCAAGTACAGGAACTTGCTACTGCAAATACATACGCTGATACAGTGCAGTATTTAAAACAAACTGCTGCCACACAAGTAGCATATATAATAACCTGTAGCAGATCTATACAGGTGGAGCTGGGGAGGTGGAGAGTTTCAGAGGAACTCCAACCGGCCATTTAAATGTAAAGCACCAGGCTCATTGCCTGTGTATGCAACATTAACCAATCATCTTGTGACATGTATTTAACGCTATTTTTGTTGAATATCATCCATTTGCGTTAACAACCCATGCACCATCTGGAGTTTCATGACAGAAAAAAAATCACCTAAATATTTATTAAACAAACATGAATTTTGCTCAGTTAAAATGCTTTTTTAAACATTTTTGTGATGCTTTTAGAAGTATTTTAAAATCATTTGTTTTAATCTTCAGTTTTTCATTTTTAATTCATTTAAATGCATTGATTTAATGTAGAAGCAGTTTCACATTTTAGAATCTGCAAGTAGCATTGAATTTAATTTTCTTAAAAACGAAATTAAGAAACCAATTATTAGTGTTATTGTATACCATTGAAATACTATTATGTTTTTTATTAATATTTTGAATCAGTTTTCAATTCCATATTTTTGTATTTTAGCATACATTTTTAGTATTCTTTTACAGTATACTATGTCTACACAGATTTTATTCATTATTATTTCAGTTTTAGTTATTTTAGCACATCAAGTTAAACTAAATTAAAAGGAGAACTTATGCCTTGGCAACTACTATAATACTACTATAACTACTATACATTTTTTATATTTGATTTTTTATTTTTTAATTTTTTTTTTCAAGCAACTACATTGCTTGACAACAACAATAACAACTCTGCCAATAATCTTATTTTTAGAATTTTGATATTTGTTATCAGTGACCAATCATAATATAACTATAATAAGTGGTTTATTGTATGAGTCAAACTATGAATATGTTTGCATGCCTATTTAAATGCATTATAATCTGCATTTGAAGATATTTTTAGCAATAAAAATAAAGTATTTTTCAACAGATAAACAGCTACACATTAGGCTTGCTACACAGGTTCATATAGAAACAAAATGCTACGTTCAGTTCAACACATGGCTCCTCTTTCTACGCCCTGGTGCTCGTCCCAGGCTGGTGGGCGGTTAAAACGCTCTTCTGAGATGTTCACAGGGCACAGCTGATGAGAGCTACAGCCAGTGTTTTATGAATCTGTAATGGCCATCATATTTCAGCTAGTCAGACCCGTATGTTGTGTACACCATGCTGGAAACCAATTTCCTTCATTTTGGGATCAACTTCGCTTTCGTCCAGTGAGCAACTGCTGTTCGTTTCGGTATTTTCTGCATCTAATTACGGCCACTTCATGTTGGTCAGAGGAGGTTTTAAAACAGCTACCAGATCCGTTATGACTTATTCCTAAATCAGACCCGTTATGAAGCCATTTTACTGAATTTTACTTCTAAATAACCACACGCTTTGATGATTTTGACTGACTTATTTGTAACGAAGAATAGAAACCCTCAATGCACTTCCTGCTTGTTTTTTGTCGTATAAATGGCAACAGCATGTGCAAATCAGAACACTGGCAAGACTTCAAATATTGCTGGAATGAATCCTCTGGAAAACATTGAACTTGTTATGTTAAAATGGGGAGGAAAAGCACAATGGTTTAATCATCTTACTGTGAGGTCCGTGCAGGGGTTGGAAAAATCTTATCTTAATGTTTATTCTTCCCTAAGTGTTCCCATATATTTCAATAGTAAGACGTTCCATTGCTTCCTGTGATATTCAGGAAGACTGTGTTGCTGGCTGGCTGCTCTGAGGGAGGGATTTGGCTGACCTGAGCTTCTCCCATGTCTGTTTACTGAACTCCCGTGTAAACTTTCACCAGCATCCTTATGAAAGAGAAATATTTGGGCTCGGATAATTCCCTCCTGTTGTTACACAAAGGGAGCCGCCAACGCTTTCACCGTGATACAGCTGTATACAATGGGAAAAAAGTTCAGTTAATTGGCCAAAGCAAGGAGGGAGGCAGTTTTGGCAGACCCAAGAGACTCCCAGACTCTACTGTTCTACCATTTGGGAAAAAAAAAACCATCATATTGCTCATTCATCCATAAATGAAGGTCATTAATAACCCAAGGTCATTCCCATCGCCCCCCTGACGTCCGTGCCTTAATTATGTATAAAGAGAGAGTCAAAGACACATTAATATTTATTGTAATTTCCATTTGTAACTTTGCCAATGGAACAGCATAAGTCGAATCTATTTTTATTGACAGTGTCAAATTTGCAGAGGAACAGGCATTGGAACGCTGGATGTAATTAGTGCTATTGACTGAACTAATCCCAACGGAGCCACACGATTGGATGAGGATCAATATCAATTCAAACTAAGAAACAGCACAAATAAACAAATAGAAAACCACAGAGGAAGGAGGAAAGTCTACATTTAGGGGGGGAAAAATACACAGAAACTTTCATGACATATAAAAAAAGGAGGAAAGTGAAATAATAGCAGGATTTAAATTAGACTTTGGTACTTAAAATTAAAAATCATATTTTTCAACCTTTCAAGTTTTTGAACTGACTGAAATTAAGACAAAAGAGATTTTCTCATTAAAGTAACTTTGATGTAGAATCTTTGAAAGTTTAACAATTGCTGATTTGTTATAGTGCTATTTTAAAAGTTCATTTATATATAATATGTAAATTAACTTAAATTACACTTCAGACGTTTTTTAGATTTTCAAAGTACTTCAAAGTACAAACACACACACATACTTCTAAAACGTCTGAAAACAAAAAACAAAAAAACCCAAACAGTTGAAGTATCACTTTTGCCGGCTTGGAAATAGGAAGTGTAAAGTCAAAGTACTAAATATTCAGTTCCAACTGAGCTTTAGTTCAAAGATTAGTTCACTCCAGAATTACAATTTCCTGATAATTTAATCACCCCCATGTCATCCAAGATGTTCATGTCTTTCTTTCTTCAGTCGAAAAGAAATTAAGGTTTTTGAGGAAAACATTCCAGGATTTTTCTCCATAGTGGACTTCAATGGGGATCAACAAGCTGAGGGTCCAAATTGCAGTTTCAATGCAGCTTCAAAGAGCTCTACATGATCCTAGCTGAGAAATAAGGGTCTTATCTAACAAAACGACCAGTCTATTTCTTAAAAAAATTAAAATGTAGGGGAGCGCGGGGCACAACCAAACACTTTCAACCAAATCCACGTGGGGTTCAGAGTATAATTTTTTACCCACGTTAATTTCACACTTGTCTTGTACAAGTATGTGGCTTTGTTTCATAATTACAGTGTATACGTTTTTCGTTATTTGCCTCAAAAGAAAGGAAATGAAAAGTGACAACATGCCCTGTATGTGGGGTACATTGTAACATGTGAGGAGCATGTCGTAACATGACCATATGACAGCTTAAAATGTTATCTTATTATTATTATCTGATCGAATGAAAAAAATATACACGACAAACTAAAATGTTTTGTCAATAAAATAAAATGATTAACTTTTTCCAATTAAATAATGCCGTTTTTTAAGAATAAAAAAAATCTAATTTTTGAGGTTCACAATGAACACATCGCAACCATGCGTGGGACGACCCTGATCGCGAAACGCAAATAGAGGAAACCATAGACATTCATAAAAACACTTCCCTCCCTCCAAACACAGTTCTCATAGAACGCGAGACACATAAATGCTTTACATTTCTTGAAATAATAATTTCTTAACATTAAACTTCGATTACGAGTCTTTATTTACCTGTTTCTTTTTAAAATCCATAAAAGTAAATAGTGAAAATTACATGGCTAATGAGTAGCATCCTGGCAGATTGTAACGCAGTGTTACAACTTCCCCGCGCGACTGAAATATAAAACTGGTTTGTGTCTTCTGCTGACTTGCCAAGCATTAATAAACTATCTATCAGATTGGCGATAAAAATAATAGCAGATTTGTCTCATTTTAAGTGAATACTAAAAACTGAGAAGAAGAATTTACTTTTACTATGGTAAAATAAATATTTAGTGATATCATCAAAAGGTGCAAAGAATTTTGGCGCACTTTTTTCTCTGTATAGTGTTGCTATGGCAAATAGTTAATACCATAAATTTGGTTATGCTAGTGTGTGTGGAAATATTTAAACCATGTGTGTTACAATTAACCCCGCATTAGTTTGTGCCCCGCGCACCCCTATTTACTTTTTACAACCTAGGCTCCTTGGAAATATGCACGAATGCAGTTTCCAATTGAAAGAGTTTTCATTAATAAAGGCTAATTTTCACACAATTACTTGCAGAATATTATGTTATGACTTCAAAGCAATTTTAACATCCTGTGCGATTTGAAAACTGATACTTTTGAATATGCATGAGTTTTCTAATTCAGTAGGTTTGTTCAGTATCTCATGTAATACAGCGTTGCATTTGAGTGATGAAAAGCTCTGGTACGAACCCCATGAAACTACGGTTTGAAAAAAACAGCTCAAATCCAGATGGGAAGTTAAAATAGCATGGCTGTGTCACCAAATGTGTTTTTATATTACTTTCTGCATTTGTCAACACTATCGGGTAGGTTTAGGGTTGGGTTTGGTTTAGGGGATATTTCCAACACAAGAGCATTAACCTTTAGCGACATTCTTCCTGTATTTGAGTTCTGAACAGCTGCAATACGTACCTCAAGCAGCGTCATAAAAACGCAGGAATACGTGCCTGAACCAACATCATAAAATGTTCCATGGTCACGTATTGAATGTGCGTTTAGTGCCAGTCTCTGGACACTTCACTTTGAAACTGCCACGAAACATGCAGTGAGGGACGGAATTGTATATAGAGGCACGTAATTTCATGAGTCTGGGTTGACTTTTTAACCACAAATGCTTGTCTTGGACCAGCTCTGCATCCATGACTTCAAGCATTACTTAATCACGTTGGAAAGGTCACGCGTGACGTAGACGGAAGTACCGACCTAGTGTTTACAAAGCAAACGTGTAAAATAGTCAAACACCCTTTACAAAAAAACTACGATGTTGGACAATATTGAAGTTGGAGGAGAAAATGAGTTTTTCGCCCTACCCTACTTTTAGAACCAAAGTACACAGACACGCAATTCGGTCACGGACAAGCGTCACAGAGATAGTCCAAGACAAGCATTTTTAGTAAAAAAAGTATATACAAATCTGATCGTTTTGCTAGATAAGACCCTTATTCCTCGGCTGGGATCGTGTAGAGCCCTTTGAA
>JAHKKF010535037.1:0-26317 GCA_019740295.1 Labeo calbasu | reverse complement strand
CATCTGTTCATTGCAAGCTATTCTATGGCTTCATGAAGTTTAAAATATAGCAAAAGTCTGGAGAATTACTTTTATGGTGGATTTGTTGGAAAATATAACATCATGTTGGTTTGGAAAGACATGAAGTTCAAAAAATGGCTGTTTCTTCAACCTCTGCAAGCTAAAATAGGTTCTGACACTCATGGTAGATGAAAGCTTATTGGAAACTTGAAGGAAAACTGATGTGAAAGTAAGGACTCCCTGTCCAAACAGTCATCTGTACAGTATGCGAGTGAGATGCTGAAGATTTGCTGTGCACTCCAGCCAGTTTTTCCTCAGTGTCTCAGGGTGGTAAAAGCAGGGCACAGGAAACCAAGAAACATCAAAAAAGCACAAAGATCTCCCTTAGAAAGTCTCTGTGAAGCTGCAGGGGTGCAGAGAACGCTCAGACAGACTGACTGCCTTATTCCACATTTAAAAATCAACCTGAGCATCTGATGCGGCCTCCCGCTGACACACCAAACTATCAGCAACCATTTAAAACTCTTTCTTACGGAAATGCTACTTCTAAAATCTGCACCCAAAAAAAGACATAAGGCATATTTGGGAGGATATTATGTATTATGACATTAAAATGGTCAAATGTGGCATTATTGTTTAAAACTTAAACCACATGTAAACCAAATAATAAAGACAACAGTCACTAACAAATACATGTATACCATGTCTGAAAATACACATAGGCATTGTTTAGACCTAGTTTGTTTGCTGAGCTAGAGGTGAACCAGACTACAGAGCAGTTCTGTCAGACACTAGTGTATCTGCTTAGGTTACATTCAGGCCAAGGTTGTGTGTGTCTGTTTGTAGACCTGAGGTCAACCAAGCGGTCTGTCGGCCTTAGCGTGAGTCATTACCTTCACATCAAGAAATATGTATGTACCGCAAATTCCCTCTGAACGAGCTGAGTGGGAAAAGGCACTTTAGCCGAGGCAAATATTCCTGCTGATTGCAGGAGAATCAGCTGTGAGCTCCCCTGAAAGTCAACAGGGT
Organism: Labeo calbasu; assembly: GCA_019740295.1. NCBI lineage: Eukaryota > Metazoa > Chordata > Actinopteri > Cypriniformes > Cyprinidae > Labeo > Labeo calbasu. The sequence goes on along the minus strand of JAHKKF010535037.1, from coordinate 25,288 downwards.
ATTGAGTCTGCTGTAACAATGTAGCTCTGTAGATGAGTCTATGCAGAAAAGAGAAATTCACATTATGAAACTAACAAATCTGAATGCAGTGACAAACAGGAACCAGGATAATGCCATAACCGTTTGTTTGGTAGATACTGTATTGCACATAGTATATCATAAACTTTTGGCTATCAAAGAGCATCATATTCTCTAGGCGATATATCAAATATTCATGGATGTTCAAAATGACTTTGCTGGCAATACAAAATTAAGCAACACTGAGCTTGAACTGATTTATAAGTTTGATTCAAAATTCATTTGATTACTGAATCAGTATTTTTCATGTAATTAAAATACTAATCTTTTTAGTGAGCGTATATCAGGGTCAGAAATTAATGGCTTGTGGCAAAAATCCCACCAAAATGAACAGTAATGCCCCATAAATTCAAGACCAATGGGCAAAAAATCCCCATGCACAGCAAACCCACATATTACGGCTGTTGCAGTTAAAATGAAATGTGTAAATTAATGAAAAGTGTCAATTTACGGAAGTACATTTAGATTTACTCACACTGCATCAGATTGCTTTCACACGCCGTTTTGTACAGCGTTGAGCCTTATAACCAATCAAATGCGGTTCTGTTGAACTTAAGAATGCATTGGCCAATCAGAGGCGCTTAGATTAGTCAGTGCTGAAAATGCAGAAGCTGTTAATGAGCGCTCACATTCGTGAATTCCCTCATCATAAACAACACACAGTGAAGATACGATGTACAGTAAATAAAAGATTAATTTTGTAGCTTCAGTGATTATGACAGGAGTTTTTGCATAACTTAGATTTGTGCTAACGTCATGAACCAACATGTTTGTCTATAAAGTCAGAATGCTTAAAACAAAGCAAAAACGTTTTCTATATTGATATTAATAACCATTATTGCAATATAAAGATCAATAATCTACAATAATGATTTTTGTTATAATATTGAAGCCCTGTGAGTTCCTGTTTTTTCCATGTAGAATTTAAATACAATTTTAAACAGTCTGTTGTTATTGACAACAGTTTAAAATATTGATTAAAATATTTTAATTATTTAAAGTATTTGACAAATGTTTTTATAATAATATGGTCATTATATATAGATTTATTTGTTTTTGAAAGAAGTAGAAAGATGCTCAAAAAGGCTGCATGCATTTGCTCAAAACACAGTAAAAACAGTAATATTGTGAAATACTATTACAATTTAATTATTATCTTTATATATTTTAAAATGTACTTTATTTTTCATTTATTCCTGTGATGCCAAAGCTGAATTTTCAGCATCATTATTCCAGTCTTCAGTGTCACGATACTTCAGAAATCATTCTAATATGCTGATTGCTGCTCTAGAAATATTTATTATTATCAATGTTGAAAACATTTGTGGTGTTACCGTTGATCATTTTAATGCATCCTTACTGAAAATATATATTTTTTTAAATAATAAATAAATAAATAAATAAATCATACTGACTACAAACTTTTAAACAGTAATATAAATAAAAATATATATATATAAAAAACTTTATTTTTAACAAATGTTTACAATAGTTTACATTAAACATTTCTAATTAAATTCCTAATAAAAATAAAGAAAAAGGCAGCTGATCTAACTACATTCCCTGGTCTTAACACTCATGCGTGCTCAATTCCAAAGTAATAAAACAAACCTCTTATCTGAAAATCTGATTTGTACTCTCGTGAGTGTAAAAACTGTTGTACTAAGGGAACATCCTGTTCCATGGCACAGGGATCAACTATGACCTTCACTATCAGAATGTCAGTCTCTTGTAACTGCACTTGACATGATTTATGCCACCATTTGTCCTCTTGATTGCCAATATGACCTTCTTTAGCTTGGTGTGTGTACAATTTAAAGCTGTGAAATCCTCCCTCCAGATCTCCAGCCTGGCTGACACTGCACTGATGACCTTGCTTCAGCCATCCTCCCTTACAGTCCACCGCATTTCTTTAAAATGCACTAAAAGTTAATTCACTAAAAATGAATTGTGCTGCTGGTTTATTAGCTTATCCACCTGATAATCAAGTAAACATGTGCAAGTAAATGTAAATACATTTAATGTCCGGTTAAACTGGTTTGCAACTGAAATAATTTGCACGAGAGTGAATTCGCCTCAGGCGTGAAGCATCCCACACTGGTTTATACTATTGTTGCCTGCGACTTTAAATTCGGATGAACCGAGCTGTGATTTACTTCCGAAGAAATCACTGTCGTTTGTTCAGAGTGACATCTGAAAGTGAAGAATCCAAAGAGGCGCATGCCTGATCTTTTTAATATACTGCCAACAAATATATTCAGATTGATTTGTTGCTTATGATGTCAAGCCCTTTTTTCGTGATAGGGAAACACATCTTATGAGAAACAAATCATTTTAAAAGCCGAAACACAGGTTGTGTCAAAATGCTGACATAAAAGAGGGCTGATTTATTGCTGTGTTGATTCGTTTATGGTTCTGGAAGATCGGGAGACTTGGCGACATTACAGAGCTGTTCATCACTTGCACACGGTGTGGTTAACCGTGCTCGCTAACTGGTTTTAGAGCCGTTCTCTCCTGTGCTCCGTGAGGATGTTGGAACAGACGTCACCTCTTAACATATTCTTTAAAATGTCATTTGCTCTATTTACAGCATGTATGACATTGCCACCCTCGCCATCTGCTCTGTTATAATAAATTCAAGGACATACAGATTCGAGCAAAGCATTATTGAAGTTACACGACGGCAACAGAATCACCTGTGTTGACTAGCTGATGTTCTGTACATGTTCTCAGCATTTATTTTTCAGTTACGAAAGGATAAAATGCAGTTATAGGTTGCTGCTTATTGGATCTATGAGCTCTTAAGGCACGTTCACACCAAGAATGATTACTATAACAATACAGTTGAGGTCAAAAGTTTACATACACCTTGCAGAACCTGCAAAATGTTAAAGGGGTCATCGGATGCAAACTTCACTTTTACATGCTGTTTGAACATTAATGTGTGTCGGCAGTGTATGTACAAATCTACCCTATAATGATAAAAATCCATGCATCTGTAAAAATAATATCCCCTTTTTCAAATCGAGCCATTCTCAGATGCCTGTCGGTGTGGCCGCTCCCATGATAGCTGATTGACATGAGCGTTTTACCTAAGTTCAGTTGTAACAGTCCAACCTCCATTGTTTCGACGCCGGAGCAGGGATGTAAGTTAGACAAGAATATCTCAGATTGAGCGATTGAGGTGTTGTGTTGCTGGATGTAATAATGAACATAGTGGTCGTCATTTACTCCCGACATCTGAGCCGCTGAAGATGCAGTGGATTACAGTAGTTTGTGAAGGAAATGCGCCTCCCGATCTACATAAATGCATCTATGTTCATGCAAAATCATTTGTGATCCAGCTTCACCTACAGCAGAAGTATTAGGGATTTTTTTCTCTGCAATCACCTTTCCTAATAACGTGCTAGTTAACAAGTTTCGTGGCTAAATGGCTAAAGTAAACAATCTCTCAGAGCAGCTCGTCACTCCAGAGAGAGAGGAGAGGGGCGGGGCGAGCAGAGCTCATTTGCATTTAAAGGAACAATCCCTCAGAATGGGATGATTTTTGCAGAGCTTATTTTGACAAGGTAAAAAGGTTGTTGTTTAAAAGGTTACATACATTCTTAATACTATGTTGTTACCTGAATGATCCACAGCTGTGTTTTTTTGTTTGTTTGTTTTTGTTTAGTGATAGTTGTTCATAAGTTCCTTGTTTGGCCTGAACAGTTCAACTGCCTGCTGTTCTTCAGAAAAAATCCTTTAGGTCCCACAAATTCAGCTTTTTTGTGTATTTGAACCTTTTCCAACAATGACTGTATTTTAAGATCCATCTTTTCACACTGAGAACAACTGAGGGACTCATATGCAACTATTACAGAAAGTTTAAACACTAACTGACGCTCTAGAAGGAAAAATAATGCATGAAGAGCTGGGGGGGGAACTTTTGAACAGAATAAAGAAAATACTTCTCAGAAGACCAAATAAGTTAAATTGACCCTGATCTTTAAATTCTAAAAGTTTTCACCCCCCGGCTCTTCATGCATTGTGTTTCCTTCTGGAGCATCAGTGAGCGTTTGAACCTTCTGCAATAGTTGCATATGAGTCCCTCAGTTGTCCTCAGTGTGAAAAGATGGCTCTCAAAATCAAACAGTCATTGAAATCAGCATATTACAATAAGTTCTGAGGGTTCATGTGACACTGAAGACTGGAGTTATGATGCTGAAAATTCAGTGAATATATTTTAAAATCAATTCAAACAGAGTTATTTTAATTTTAAATTTTATTTCTCAATATAACTGTATTTTTGTTAATTAAACTCAGCCTTGATGGTGGGCTTCATTCAGAAACATTAATGAACTCTAATTACTCCAAACCTTTGACCAGCATTGTATAACAAAACTGTCACTATAGTTACAGATGAAAATAGAAAAGAAGCTTTACATCAGTTATTAATATGCAGACAATATTAAAGCAGCCAGAAGTATGAACCGGACAATCAGAGAGACACATCTCTTAGTATATTTGATTTCAATCCCAAAAACTTACTGTAAGAATGATATTCTGACCTTAAGATATAGTGAGTTTCCCACCTAAAATGTAAGAATGCAAGTCTTTTACCCATTTACTGTCCATCAGGCAAAAATCAATACTTCTTTGAACAAAAAGAAATAATAATAGAAAGCAGCAATAATGATATCCATCTTGAGAGGTTAATAAATAATCTCTGAAATGCGTATATTGTGTGCGATTACACATATTGTTTACTTGTTAATCATGTTTCATCATTCGTAAATATTCATAGCATTCATCACAAATGGCTGACTCACAGATGCCATTGATTAAAAATTCACAAGAGGGTTATTAGGATGTGATGTGTACGATATAATGACAGCATGTCATATACACGACGAAACCTGCTCTGACCTTTAGAATGACACTTCTTCTTTAAATTCGAGATTATTGCTCTCTTATTAAAATTCTATTGGCTGCATGCAATGCGGGTTTATTTAAATGATCAGCTTTTCAATTAAGTTAGACTGTTTAGCTGTTACTTCACAGTCTAGTCACAAAGTGCTAACGCCACATTCGCTTCACACATCATGACTGTGTCTCCGACAGCCATTAAAATCAGGACACTTCTGCCTGACTAAGATAACAAGTGGATTTTGCGTGGAAAGGCTGTGTGTGTGTGTTCCCAACCAATGCATAATTTGCTGTGTCTCGCTCCGAGACAGAGATTAGGCCACATCAGTCGCCCCGCGCCGCTGGTGGGGGAGGTTCTGCTGCGCCATAAACCAGTTCCCTGATCTCAAGTGCAGAGTTCAGCACTTCTTCAGAGCAGCGGAACAGACAAGTGAGCTTAAATATTCATAGTTCGTAACTACAACACCGCTGTGTCTCCTGATATGATTCCAGTCCAGAGCGGGAGAGGGAAAGAGTTAAACATTAAAGGGATAGTTTAGCCAAAAACGAAAACTCTGTCATTAATTACTCTACCCTTTACCCTAATGTTATTCCAAACTCGGAAGACCTTCGTTTATCTTCAGAACACAAATTAGGATATTTTAGATGAAATTCGAGAGCTTTCTGACCCTGCATAAACAGCAATGCAATTACCAAGTTCAAAGCCCAGAAAGGTAGTAAAGACGTCGATAAAATAGTCCATGTGGCTTCAGTGGTTCAACCACACTTTTTGTCCCCAAAAATAACCTTATTCAACAATTTCTTCTCTTCCACGACAATATTTTCATTTTTGGGTGAACTGTCCCTTTAATTCACGAATTGTGTTGGGTAGAGGCAAAAGTAGATCAGAATTCATTCACATGCTCTCATATTTGTTTCACAACACTGTTTAACTACAGTAAATTACATTCATAAGTCAACCTGAAAACCTGTTCACGAACCCATTTTAATGCCTTTATATATTGTATTTTTTGAGCGCAACGGAGCGTAATTTAGGTTAGGATTGATTAGAACGTGAAAAGTGGAATGTAGCAAGACTTGAATGCAATTTTTCTATTTGTCAGCATGATCCAATACTCCACACAGCCTAAAAAAGAAATTGTATACACTACCGTTAAAAAGTTTTAAAATGTTGTTGAAAGAAGTTTTTATGCTCACCAAGGCTGATTTGATCACACATACTGAAAAAAATAAATAAAATAATAAAATATTATTTATTGACAAAACAAAGGGTGACAGTTACATTGCAGAGGTATTAAACTACAGAAGAAAGAGTGGGGGAAAAAGTCAAAAATAAAATAAAATAAAATTAAATTAATTAAAATAAATTAAAATAAAAATACCGTTAAAAGGTTTGAGGTCAGGAAGATTTTTAAAATGTTGTTGAAAGAAATTTTTATGCTCACCAAGGCTGTGTTAATTTGATCACACATACCAAAAAAATAAATAATAATAACAAAATAATATTACAATTTAAAATAACTGTAATTTTATATTTAAACATATGTGACCCTGGACCACAAAACCAGTCATAAGGGTAAATGTTTTGAAATTGAGATTTAAAAAATTAATAAGCTTTCCACTGATGCATGGTTTGTTAGGATAGGACAATATCTGAAATCTGAGGGTGCAAAAAAATCTAAATATTGAGAAAATCAACTTTAAACTTGTCCAAATGAAGTTTTTAACAATGTATATTACTAATAAAAAATAAAGTTTTAATATATTTACGGTAGGAAACGTACAAAAATCTTTATGGAACATGATCTTTATTTAATATCCTAATGATTTTTGGCATAAAAGAAAAATGGATAATTTTGACCCATGCAGTGTATTGTTGGTTATTGCTACAAATATACCTTTACGACTTATGCCTGGTTTTGTGGTCCAGGGTCACGTATTTTAAAATGTAATTTATTCCTGTGATAATAAATCTGAATTTCCAGCAGCTATTAATTCAGTCTTCAGAAATGATCCTAATATGCTGATTTGGTGCTTATTATTATCAATGTTGAAAACCATTGTGTCAATATTTTTGTGGAAACCATGAGAAATTTGATTCATTGTCTGTTTGGAAAAATGTGTACAACATGAAAAATGCTTTTCCTAGTTGATACATTCAATACATTATTATATAAATCAAAAAGATCAAAGTTTCCCCCCCTCATCTCACTCAAAAAGCATTTTGTTTGAGTGATCAGGTTTAAAACGTACTTTTTTCTCAAGCAAAATACACTTTTTGGGCTGCTGACTCAACGAAATCAATTCATTTGAAGTTAACAAATGCCTTTCATCACTTTCCCTCTGTTACAAGTGTCAGAGTCTTCTCGGTCTGATGAGAAAGGGAGGAGGAACATTCCTCAGCTCACTGTTTCCACTTCAGTGCTTCAGGGCCATAATATGCCTGGGAACGGGTCAGGGCCAGACCCTAGAGGCTCTTGGCACCCTGCAATAGACCTTTGACTCACTGATAATGAAAGGTCAGACAGTTCCCTTTCCTATGGCAGGATCCTATAAGCTTCTCACTTACCAGAGGACATTTCAAATGAGAATCAAAGGGTAAACACCATTCACTCAAGCTGAAATTCAGATCACCTCACATACAAAGTGTCTAACACATTTAGGACCAAAGCAAATGCGCAAAGGGTGACAGTTACATTGCAGAGGTATTAAACTACAGAAGAAAGAGTGGAGGAAAAAGTCAAAAATAAAGTAAAATAAAATAAAATGAAATTACATTTAAATTAGTTTTACTTTTATATACAGTGCAGTATCTTTAATTGTTTCCTGCTCCTTTTAATCATAAATCTGACCAAATATAGTGAGGTTTATGCTTATAACAAGATGCAAACTGCAGATGGGCTAAGAAACATACTTACTTCAAGAAATATTTCCCCCAAAAATATATCTCATTTTAGGGATCTTTAAACATTTTTTACTGGAAGACAAAAGTAATGATAAAGAAAATGATTTTTTTTGCAGTGTGTCAGGTTAGATTAGATTACGATCTATATCGTACAATGTTAGTTTGAAGATAATTCAACAAAAAGGTTTATTTTCAAAGTGGGACACGTGCACCCCATGAGATATGTAAATGATTTAGACACTGATTCATCTGAAATCAATTAATTAGGGAAAATATGGACAAAGTTGGCGTTGACACAGATCAGGCCGCTCTGGCAGACTAATCACGACAATACGCTGAAGAGAGCCTCATATCTACTTAAATGAAATGATCCGATATGACAAAACCCCTGCTCACTAGGTTCAGTGTGAAATCTGTTCACAACAAACCAAATTAAACCTTTGATACAAACAAAAAGGGGGGAATTGGTAGTTCTGCATGCTGTGTGCAAAAGCAGCCAACTACTTTGAAGTTAACAGATCAAAAAACGACAACATTAAAGGCAAAAAGATTGCTTTATTGAACAAAGCAAACCTCTTTGTGATCTGTGTATATGCAAACACCATGCCCGTCACTTTACTGTCAAAGAGCTGACAGGTCGCAGAAGACGGCCTGTTCCGTGATGAATAAATTATGTGTTTGAAAATCTCCATGAAAATGAATGCAGTCAATCTACAATGAAGTGTTCGGGACTGTTCAGCGGCTAACATACTGGCCGTGGAGTGATTGAACGGGCAGGAGAAAAATAGAAGAACAGATAAATGCAAAGTTGGTCCACTCAGGAAAAAGAATACATAGTTTAGTCACAAATCTTGAGGTGAACTGACTGCCAAAATTGAGCTGCTTTATATCCAGAACAGCTATTATAATATTAAAAACTCTATAAATCACTCATGTTTCTGAAGAAACATTGTCCAACAGCGACTTCAGTGGGTATAGATACAGTGTATATGAGCCTGTGAGTTATTGTTTTAACTTATACATTACATACACATACATACATACATAACTTAACAGACCCACTAAAGCGTGCGGTGAATTTGGTGGGGGGTAAATAAGAATGAATGGGGGAAAGTCAAATAAAGGGAGGCAATGCCTCCATCGTGACATGATTGGACATGACTGATTATAATTGGTTATGATCGACTATGATTCTTATGTTTGTGCGTGTTTAGTGTTTGCATGACCTGTAAGAGTTTTTAGTGAGTAATCAGCTTGGTGAAATTTAAAATAAATATCTGTGTCTCTGACCAAAATTTACTGAACTTTGTTGACTGATGTTCCAAAAAATTAAAAAATGGTTAAAAGTTAGCGATTAAAATGAATAGCTGAACAAGGTCACAAATAAAATATATTGTTTAATTTGTTACTGCTTTGTATGGAAGCCTGTTTCCGCCACTGAATATACAATAAAAAAAGATAATTGTCTTAATAAAAAGACTTTTTTTTCCTCACAATTGCGAGTTTACACCTCACAAATCTGACTTTTTTACTCAGAATTGTTATTAACATTAGATATAAACTCGCAATTCTGAGAAATGAAGAGTTGCGTGATATAAACATGCAATTGTGAGTTATAAAGTCAGAATTGCGAGATATGAACTTCTTTTTTCTCAGAATTACAGGATATAAACTCACAATTCTAACTTTTTTTCCAGAATTACAATTCTGATTTTATAACACGCAATTGTGAGTTTATATCTCACAATTCTAAGAAAAAAAGTCAGATTTGAGAGTTTTTATCTTGCAATTCTGACTTTTTTTCTCAGAATTGTGAAATACAGTATAAACTCAGAATTGCGTATTATAAAGTCAGAATTGTGAGATATAAACTTGCAAGCCTGACCTTTTTTTCCCAGAACTGCAGGATATAAACTCACAATTCTAACTTTTTTCCCAGTATTACAATTCTGATTTTATAACACGCAACTGTGAGTTTATATCTCACAATTCTAAGAAAAAAAGTCAGATTTGTGAGTTTTTATCTAGCAATTCTGACTTTTTTTCAGGCAGTTCTGACTTTTTTTCTCAGAATTGTGAAATACAGTATAAACTTCTAACTGCGTGTTATAAAGTCAGAATTGCGAGATATAAACTTGCAAACCTAACCTTTTTTTCTGAGAATTGTGGGAATTCTCACTTTTCTTCTCAGAATTATGAGTTTATATCTCGCAATTTTGATTTTATAACATGCAACTGCGAGTTATTAAGTCAGAATTGTGGGATATAAACTTGCAATTCTAAGAACATATCTATTTTTTCCTCCTCAAAACTGGACGTTATAACTCGCAAATTCTGAGAAAAGAAGTCAGAATTGCATGAAAAAAGTCAGAATTGCGAGTTTTTATCTTGCAATTCCTACTTTATTTCTTGCAATTGAGTTTACATCACAGTTCTGAGAAAAAAAAAAAACGTCAGAATTATGAGTTTATATCTCAATTTGTATCTCACAGTTCTGACTTTATAACCCGCAATTGTAAGTTTATATCTCACAATTTTAAGAAAAAAGTCAGAATTGCGAGTTTGTATCATGTAATCTATCTATCTATATATCTGTCTATCTGTCTATCTATCTATCTATCTATGTGAGAAATGTAGCATATTAAAGTAACAAAAAAGAAATCTAAGTCAGATTAGATTATTGATGATTTTCAGTCATATTTTGTCAGTTTGAAAGTTAAAATCATTTGTGACTCCAGAGTTTATGAAATGCCTTGAGGAAATGCAAATCTACTGACAGGGGCTCTGAAGCAATTGGGTCTTATTAGAGCAGATGCAATCACGATGACTGGCATGGGTGAACTATCATAATTTGTGTCATATCCTTGGTTGGTTTTGATCCACTGATAATGATGCAAATCCACAGAAGGCCAAATCTCCAGTAATCTTTTGGAAACAGGGTGTTTCAACACCACATACGGCACTTTTTGGTTATTTTCAGCTCGATTTGAATGAGCACTAATCTGAAATAGCTCTTTTCTGGTGTGCTTGTAAAACCGGGAAGTGAAGCACATGAGCGACCGATATGCAAAGAATGTTTTTTTGGGGGGTGTACTGTTCCTTTAATGAACTGCTTAAAACACTCACCCCACATTAACATGCACAAACTGGCAGTCCAAAAAGCATCCACTCAAAACAAGAAGTGGTTTTGCATTAAAGAACACCTGCTGAGTGTTTAATGATATAAAGTCGAAAAATACTGTGGCAGGTGTTTTAGTGTACCAACTAAGTTCTCTTCAATTATTTCTAAAAACCCTTTCTGAACAGAAACAGTGCCTTGAAATTGAATTCAGTGTTTGTATTACTTTCAGACAGCCAGAGCAAGACATCCAATTTCACAACCACCAGTCCTGCCACTTCTAAGTCTCTATTGAGACCCTGTGACTCCCACTAGTGCTCTGGAAGTACATTATCAATATTACAAAAACAAACTTGGTGGGTGTCACATCTCAATTTATGAATTACATTTTATCTGCTAATTGGGTGGAAAATGACTTTTAATCTCGAATCCTCTCAGGACAAGCTTTTAAGCCTACATTTTCATTTGGACTTAAATTTAACATGAAAAGAATTAAAAATGGACCCTATTGACTTTCTTAAAGGGATAGTCCTCATCATTTACTCAACCTTGTGTAAGTCCATTGACTTGCTTTCTTCTGTAGAACAGAAAAGATGACATTTTGAAGAATGTTCGTAACCAAAAAGTTTTGCGTCCCATTGATTTCCATCTTTTGTACAAAAAAATTCCATGGAGGTCCCAAAATGGTTTTTGATTACTCACATTCTTGAAAATGTGGGTGGACCCTTTAATTCATGTTCCATTTTTAGTCTCATTGGAACAAAATGCACCTCCTTCTCAGCATGCGATTATATCCCCTGAAAAGAGCCATGAGGCAAATCTGTACCCAGACAAAGTGAATATTACTCAACACATTAGAAGTGCAGTGTCAAAATGACCCTGAGAGCATTCAGGAGCCTCAGCAATCTTGGTGAAAGTGACAGCAGAGATTTGAGAGCTGCTCTTAGGGAGGAAGCCAGGAGCACTCAACAGAATCGCTCTCCGGAGAGCCATCAAAGGAGATTTGTGTTTAACAGAGACTTTTAAAAACTGAGGTCTCTTATGAAATACACACTGAATATTCAATACTCACTTCTCTGTATTATATTACACAGTGTTAGGTATATCTGAGATTTCACACATCTTGCTTTACACAGCGCTGGATTTGAACATTCATCCCACTCAACGTTTTCTTCAGATTTGCAGCAGTAACATTCATTTTTATCAACCTTTTAAAACTACTTTCCTAATAAACAAACATGTAAAATGACAAACATTGGTTCAGGTTTATAAGCTGTATAGTGATGTTTTAAAGATGTCATTGGATGCAAAATTCACTTTTACCTGTTGTTTGAACATAAATGTGTGTTGGCAGTGTGTGTACCCATCCACCCTATAATGATAAAAAATTGAGCGATTGAGGTGTTATGTTGTTGGATGTAATAATGAACATAGCAGTCATCATTTATACTCCTGACATCTGAGCAACTGAAGACGCAGTGGATTACTTTTGTTTTTTAAGGGAATGTAACCACCTCCCATCCCGTTCACGCGAAATTTTGTGATCCAGCTTTATTTACAGAAGATAAAGCACAAGGTTTTTTGGTAACACTTTAGCATAGGCTAAATGCGGCTAAAGTTTATAGACTTTAGAGTTCGGCTTGTCACCCAACAGAAGAGAGGGGCGGGATGAGCAGAGCTCATTAGCATTTAAATGGACATGCACTGAAACGAGTTGCTGTGAAAAAAGCTGTTTTTGACAAGGTAAAAATGGTGTTATTTTACACTACAATTGAGAAATTTTTAACTTAAGTATTTTTTTGACTTTTCATTAAGACCCTAAAGAATCATATCAACTTGTGGAAAATGAGCATCTGATGACCCCTTTAAATATCTAGAATTCAAGCGTTATCATGAAAATAAAAAGCTGCAAATTTTTCAGATGTTTCACTACTTTTAAGTTAATAAGGAAAGCAAAAATGCCAATTTCTTTGCAAAACCAGTAAAAACTATTAATGGTTAAAAGAATAGTTCTTACAATTGCAGCATTTCACTTCACAAGATGGACTGTAGTTATGTGGATTGTTTGTGGATTATTGTGATGTTTTTATCAGCTATATGAACTCTGATGAACTAGTTATATGAGCTATTTATATGAACTATATGAACTAGTTCTGACGGCACCCATTCACTGCAGAGCATCCATTTCTGTTTCAGTGAAGAAACAATGAAGAATGAAGAACTAAACTTGTCTTGGATGGGCTTAGGGTGAGTAAATTTCAGCGGATTTTCATTTGTGGGCGAACTATTCTTTTATTTATTTATTTTTAATTTGTCATATTTTTGTTCTGATAATATAATCTGTAATGGAAAAAAATGGAGTGTCTATTTACACTAAGCGCAAACAGCCTGATTTGTTGGCAGAGGCTATTTACAATAACTTCCCCCACGAACATGTGGTTGGGCTAGACAAGATTACAAAAGACACATGCCAAACAACGGCTCCAGCGGTGTAGACGAAAAAGCGTGTCGCATGACTTTTTGATGCAGTATTGCCGAACTCATTCTTCTCCCTTTTCACATCACATATCAAATCGAAAAGGTGTTTATTTTCAATAAAATGGAAGGAAATATTCAAAAAGTGTTAAATAAAGTGCCTCACGGGTGTTTATTGGTTAGGTTTAGGGGTAGGAAAGGCTTTATTGTCCCAAGGCGGCATTTAATAATTTTAATAAAAATTATTTTCACTGTGTGTAAATAGCATCTAATTTCTATTTACACTGTAAATTGCATCTCATCAATCGCTGTTTCCACTTAGCATTTTCAAACATTTTCAATAGTGGTCTTAAACTTAAAAGTACTCACATACAATATTACCACCTGGTACCACTGCTTTACCAGGGTACCACCACAGTACTTCTTTATTAAGGGTAAACTAAGAAATTTGGTTAGTATCAGTTGGTTATGCCATTGGTTTCTGACTTAAAGTCCAGTTCCTGTGCATCCAGTCATTCATTTCCTGCAGTGAGAAAAAAAAAAAAAGCATGCTTGCAAACAACCACTGACATTTTCAATGCTGTAACAACATGTAACACTTTTAATGATTCTAGTTCCAAACAGCTATAATTACACCTTACATCAAACCTTCCTCAGAAATGTTCCCCTATGTTAAAAGCAAAAGCAAAATATGAAGACCTTGGTTATTCTTTTTCTTGGAAACGAACTATATGCTCTCTCAGTCGACGATTTCCACAAAATCAACTATGTATCCTCAAAGCAAACTTTGAAAGCTTAACCTCTAAGGAGGTTTTCTCTGAGGCAGCATATGGCCAGACGTGCCCTGAGGAGCTCTTCCATATTAAAGCTGCAGATGTAAGTGTGTCTGGAATCAGCCAGACTTTAGACAGTAAAAGAAGACAGAACAGAGGTGGTGATTTTCTAGTACTTTTATCCATAAGACTGTTGACTGCTTTCTTATGAACAACCATAGCATCGAATAGACTTGCCTTTGGCAAACATCGTTCACTCAAACACACTTTATAATTTGATTCATTAATTCAAGAATTCAGAACAGAGTGACTCGATGCATCCTTTTAGGCATGGAAGTTATAAATTCTGGACAGACAAACGTACAGCATTTGAAAGAAAGAGGAGCCGAAGGAAGGAGACAGTTAGATAAAGAGTGTTTTATTCGCATGATCAATGATTTTGCCTTGAGCTAGTGGGAGTCGGTATTGACTTGCATAATAGCTCTTGCACTTCAAATATAGCTGATGTGGGAGGACTAGCAACATGTTCATGAACTGTGCAGTCTGCAGATCAGAGAATCGCCCACAGTCAGAAGCACACAGCATATTGCTGGCGTGTGTCATCTTGTGTGCTCTAGTCCGAATCTAATATGGCACAGGGTCCGTTGCGCTTTGGGAGGGGGGATCATTTGTATTTCATCTCGTGCTCTTGTTGCGAGCTCTCGAGATATCGATTGTCAAATGTGGCTGAGGAAAATGGCCATCAAATTCATAAACGGCTCTCCATCTTCTCAATGAATTATGCACCGACAGCGTGCTGGAGTGGGCCGCGGAATAGCTTAAATTTAAAAGAGTGCCATGATTAAGCTGTTAATGCCTTGATGTGTGATTTGGCGTGATCTGAAAATCCAATAGCGTGGAAACAGATTGTCTATTATCTCGGTGAACCTTTGTGTGTGGATCACACTGATTGTGTTTAAACTGCGAAAAAGATATTGAGCGCTGCTTGATCATGCAAAGCTCACTGCCATGATGCTGCGTCGTTCAAAAGTCCCAGACGTCTTGATGATGTTCAGCTCTCTAGATAGAGCACAAATCCCTACTTTGATATACACTGGATTTTTGCCCATTTTATTGACTGCCAGTGGGGAAAAAACAGTAACAAAAACAACCGACCTCAAGTATGGCTTTTCATCTGAAATATGTAAGTAGTAGCCACTCAATCTAATGTTAACCTAGAAAAAGTGTTGAAAGCTGAACAGTAACGCGCTTCCTGCATGACAGATGGAGGTGCTGGTGCGGTCACTTGCTTAAAATACGTCATTTTTGGTCATACAGATATAATTAATACATCTTTAGAATCTGTAAAACTCTACGTTTATTTGTGTGCACTCAGAATAACAACGAAACCTTGCGCTTTTGTAAAATTATTAAAGCGCTGTGTGCGCTGTGGCAAGCTTTATGCAGGAGCTTAAGCGCTTATTAGGCTACGTAGGCAATTAAAGGCTTATTATTATGATTTATATGGTTTATTAATAAATGTGTGACTAAAATAAACAACTACTAGTCGACCAAAAAAATCTATAGAGGGGCATCCCTATAAATATCTTTTTTTAACCAATGTCTTTGCTGGTGACCTTCCATGATCCAATTCAACCATACTAATAAGCAAAAATGACTTTAGATAAACATTTATTTATTTATTTTATTGCTGAATTTGCCAAAACTTTGGCTTTAAAAAAAAAAAAAAAATAGGCAAGACCAACCCAGATGAGAAAACGTAACGCAAAAGTAACGTAACGCATTACTTTTTATTATAAATAGTAACTAAGTAATGCAGTTACTTTTTTAGGATGAAACGTAATATTGCAATACATTACTTTTAAAAGTAACTTTAAACACTGATATTGTCATATAAGTTTTATGTTATTATCATTAATATATGCTGTTATAGTTTTTCCTAATAGTTTGAATTTTTTTTTTCATTTTGTTGTCATTAGAATTTTAAAGTTGTAGTATTTTTTTTCTGTTTTAATCAAATGTATTTATTTATTTATTTATATGTACAGTTCCTTTTAATTTTACTTCAGTTTTAGTTATTTTACTACTTCAGGTTAAACTGAAATAAAGTAACGTGCATTTAAAAAAAAAGTTTTTAAAATCTAATAGACCATATATGCATTCAGGAGATTTTATATGTCAGTGTTTCTTGCACCAAAAATTGTTATGTTGTGTTAGGATTAGGGTTTGTGAACAATTGACTCTTATAAAGCACACCTTTCCTCACAGGGTTCTGGATTTTTTTTTTTTTAAAAAAGCCAGACATTGCCTCCACTGGCAGATTAAAAATTTAGGACCCAAATTCCTATTTTAGTCTCCAAATGACAGAACTGCTCTATAAATAAGCTTTGTGTTGTAACATCTAACAAGTCACTTCTATGCGCTGTAATGAAGACATAACTAAGAAAAAGACTTGTGTTTTGGTGATGGAGTAGATTATAAATAATTCACTGACTGAATGAATCAGATTCAAACTGCTCACTCAGTCAGTATTTCATTAATGTTTTTAAACGACTCATTAAAAGTTCAGTTCAAAATTAATGTTTTCATGCAGGAAGCACTGGCATACAGTATAACATCTGGCCAAAAAGTCTTTTCTTGTTTTTTTTTTTTTTTTTTGGTATATATATATATTATATTATTATGACAAGCTTTGCACTAAAATATAATACTTACTGTAGCACAAGGGATTTGCAAAAGCCCATGTCAGTGAAGAAAGAGAAAGTGTCCTTGAGCAAAGCACTTAACTTCAGTTTGCTCCAGAGGGAATGTTGCTGTTACACATGTACCGCGAGTCGTTCTGGATAGAAAAGTCTGCTAAATGACTGCTCACCTACTAGTATATCTCACAAATTCACTTTTAACTTGAATGCAGGGCGGTCGTCAGGGGTTACGTTGAACGACGGATTGCATGAATGAAACAGAAAGCAAAGGAACTGTAGCTGCTGCCAGAATCAATATCATCTGAATCACATGCTCAGTTATTTACCCTGCTAAGGAGATGTATTGTTTTAAAACACTGGCAGGGGTGTTAAACAAATCTCTATCCTCTCTGGCAAAAAAAAACAGCTCAGCTACACCCACTTGCCCTTATAATCTTCCACGCTGCTGAAGTAAGCGAAATTAAAAATGTAAACACACACATTCATGGGGAAAACATACCAGAACTGATTACATCTGCTGCACAAGCAATCACAATGCCGCGCACCACAAGTCAGCACCTGATAAGCTGCCACAACAAGCTGTGAGCTGCCAGCTCAGCTGGGCCGAAAGCAAACATATGTAGAAAGGAGTCCTCTATGCAGAGGGATCTGGACTTAAATAATTCAGAGGGTGAGCTCTGGATGCCGGAAGAGCCTGGGTTGTATATCCCTGTGTTCCAGACACTGTGACGCCAGAGCGTAGCTCTTTTTCTGGGCGTCCTTAATGTCTGACATGATCAAGGAGAAAGATCTCAGTTCCAGGGGAGGAGGTGACAGAGATGTGATTAGCTGACAGGAAGGTGTATAATGACCAGAGAGAGCGAGAGCGCAGGGAAGACACCTGGCTGACAGGTCAAACTTAGTTTAAGGGCCTTCGCATCTCATATTGTTTGTTGTTGGGACAAGGTTAAAGACAGAAACAGGCCGTGACTGGGACATATCATACCTATCACAACCCACAGCGTACAGCGTGTATGTGTACAGCAGGCTAGGTATTTAATTCAAGCAGTATCAGACAAGCAAGAACGCTGTTGTTCCCAAATGTCAGCAAGGCTGTCAGTGGCGCAGAAATATATTTGCGAGCCGATATTAAAAACAGCACGATTGCCAGAATGATATTGCTTTTATATAACAGTTTATTATACAAGGAGTTAATATTGAACTTACATTATAGACAAAGTATTGCCAGCTACTTCACCTGTCATGCTCCACGAACGAAAGTAGTTTTCAAACAAAGCGACAGTGCATACATTTGCAAACCGCATCTCCAATCATCAGACGGTAGTTGTGCTTCCTGTCTTTCAATTTTTAACAAATCATTTGAATGTGTCAATGACTCACTTTTTTCATTGCTGAATGAATCACTGTTTTGAACGAATCAGTTGAATGAATGATTCAGTGAGAGGCTTTAATCAAAAATTGCATACTAGTTACTTATTTTGAGTAAGTAATTACTTAGCGGTTGCTAAGAAAGTATTTTCTATATAGTATGAACACAGATACAGTTGAGGTTAAAAGCTTACATACACCTTGCAGAATCTGCAAAATGTTAATCATTTGACGAAAATAAGAGGGATCATATAAGATGCATGTTATTTTTTAATTAGTACTGACCTAAATAAGATATTTCACATAAAAGACGTTTACATATAGCCCACAAAAGAAATAAAAATTACCCCGTTCAAAAGTTTACATACACTTGATACTTAATAATGTGTTGTTACCTGAATATTTCACAACTTGTTTTTTTTTTTTTTTTTTTTTTTTAGTAATAGTTGTTCATGAGTCCCTTGTTTGTCCTAAACAGTCAAACTGCCCGCTATTCTTCAGAAAAATCCTTCAGTTCCCAAAATTCTTTGTTTTTTCAGCATTTTAGTGTATTTGAACTCTTTCTAACAATGACTGTATAATTTTGAGATCCATCTTTTCACACTGAGGACAACTGATGGACTCATATGCAACTATTACAGAAGGTTTAAACGCTCACTGATGCTTCAGAAGGAAAAACGATGCATTTTGAGCCAGGGGGTGAAAACTTTTGAACAGAATGAAAATGTATAAAAAAATTTTTTTTTTGGCTAAGTATCATATTTTTTCATTTAGTACTGCCCTTCAGAAACTACAGAAGATACTTAAATAAATTAAACCCTGATCTTCAAATTAAAAAAGTCTTTACCCCCCAGCACTTAATGCATTGTGTTTCCTTCTGAAGCATCAGTGAGTGGTTAAACCCTCTGTAATAGTTGCATGGATCTCAAAATGATACCTGAAGGGGTTTCTTTTAGGTTTGTGGGACCTGTAGGATTTTCTGAAGAACAGCAGGCTGTTTAACTGTTCAGGACAAACAAAGGACTCATGAACAACTATCACTAAACAATATAAGTTTCATGAATGAGGCCCAAAGTGAAATTATACACACGTTTGTCTATACATATATATATGTTATACCAATTAAATTACACAGTAGATAAATACAACAATGTGAAATAAAATGTAGGTGTGTAAGGAAAAAATTACAGTTCTTTTCATCTCATTTTATTGATGATTTGACATGTACTTTAAGTGTAGGCTACGCCTAGCAAGCTGTTTTGATCATGTGGGTCTTTCCCACACGATCGAGCACATAGTAGTTGTACTTGCATGACTGGCAAGCTGCCCGGGGGCGTTACTGTGATGGCCGCAGAGTGGACTGACTTCCTATAAAAGGACTTTGATAAATACTGACAGAGATTGACAGTTGAGACTGATAGTTTTCAAATGAAATTGTCAGTGTCTAAAACACGCAGGAGGATCATAAACTACTGTTCAAGCCTTTTAAACTGAAGCCTTCACATGGTGTCTGTCTCATCTGCCTGTTATTTTCTCTACCTGCTGGCAACTTTGTCAGTGTGACTTACACCATCACTCAGTCTTTAGTAAGACTTGCCCCACTTGTGGATACCTTTTATGCCGGTTGCTATGCGACGTACGCGTCCCTACTGTAATTCCTATGTATAAGGGAACACAGATGGGCGCTTTTTGTACCAAGGTCTCGTTATACCTCCAGAAACGCACTTTTGAGTGCTCATACAGGCAGGATCTTTTATTAGCCTGCTTGCTTTGAGAACAGAGGAAAGCGCTCTGTCATAGATTTCTACTTAAGCAGGCTGCTTAGGTAAAGGAGAATAGTTCTGCAGAGACGATAGTTCCCTTTCCTGCCCTGCTGTCGGGTAGCCCTCAGCATTTCGAGGGGCGAGCTGTGCACTCCAAGCCAAGAATCTAAATAGTTTCATCTGTGCACACACACCTAAGGGGATCTCTTCCCATTACCCTGCACCTGCTGTTGCAGTCAGTTTGCTAAAGCAAAAGAGCATGTCTGGCACCCGCTCAAGAGTCTTTAACACCGCAGAGAATTACACTGTGAGAAACTCTTTATTATAAAACTGATAGTTACGGCACTGAAATCTGATTGGATGAGCTACGATCAAAGCTGTTAAATAGCTGATATATGCACACCTTTGACCATGTATCAGCTGAATTATTAATGCACATAGTGAGTCTGAATTGGTTCTTTTAAATGGTTCGCTTCAGTGACTTGGTTAAAGCTGTTATTTTACAACATCACATGGTCCTTGGAATCCTGGTAGGAACGTATAATAGAACGCTGCAGGGATGACGTATTTTAATAGGCCAAAACCCGGAGATGAGCATTTTAGTACTTTTGCTCCAAATTGCACTTTCATTGCAGCTTTAAAGTGCTCTATACGACAAAACGATCAGGCATTTTCAAAAAAAGTATAAATGTATATACTTATTAACCACAAACGCTCATCTTGCACTAGACTTCACGCCTTGGAAAGGTCGCAGGTTACATAGGCTGAAGTATCAACCCAGTATTTACAAAGTAAACGTGCAAAGAAAGTCGAATTTTACCTGAATGATCCACAGCTGTAATTTTGTTTTTGTGTTTTTTTTTTTTTAGTAATAGTTGTTCATGAGTCCCTTGTTTGTCCTGAACAGTAAAACTGCCCGCTATTCTTCAGAAAAATCCTTCATGTCGAACCAATTTTTTGGTTTTTCAGCATTTTTGTGTATTTGAACCTTTTCCAGCAATGACTGTATGATTCTGAGATCCGTCTTTCTCATATGCAACTATTACGGAAGGTTCAGGAGGAAAAGCCAGGGGTGTAAACTTTTGAACAAAATTAAGATGTGTATATTTTTCTTATTTTCCCTAATTTTTTTTTTCATTTAGTACTGCCCTTTTAGAAGCTACAGAAGATACTTACATGTTTCCCAGAAGACAAAATAAGTCAAATTTACCCTGATCTTCAAATTCAAAGCTGAATGATCCACAACTCTTTTTTTTTTTTTTTTTTTGGAAAAATGTTGGAAAATTTTGAAGCTGAAGGAGAAAATGGGATGGAGTTTTTCACCCTACCCTACCTTTTTGAACCGAAGTACACAGATGAAGAACTAACCACGTAATATCTCTTTAATGTGATTACATACTGCGTAATAATGAGCATTTGTGGTTTAAAAGTATATACATTTTTATTTATTTATTTTTTATTTTCAGAAACTGGCCAATTGTTTTGCTATATAAGACCCTTATTCCTTGGCCATGTCCACACTAACACATTTTCTTTTAAAAACGCAACTTTTTCTCTCCGTTTTGACCTTCCGTCCACACTGAGATGGCATTTTTGTCAAGGAAAACAGAGCTTTTTGAGAACTCCCCAAAGTGGATACATTTGAAAATGCTGTTTTTGCATTGTAATGTGGACTGGGAAAATGGAGGCTTTTGAAAACAATGACGTATGTTTAGTCATGTGATGCATATTGTATCAATAGACATCTGTGTTTATACCGGTAATTGTGCTATTCATTTTCACATTGTTGCTAAAGATATTTACTTTGTACACTCTTCATATTATAGTCCTACAAAAGATGACAGAAAATTGACTCATAATTGCTGTCCTGTGGCAAAACATGAGGGCAGCTGCTTTTTAGATAAAACATGAGCATGACATGGATGCGTCAGTGTGAACGATGAGATATTTCCGTGCCAGAAGAAATAAAATGATCCTGCCAGAAGAATTGCGTAAAAACTTATTATGTCTGTTCCGTCTGTATCATCTCAGTGAGCTTTTATGAGGTTTTACACATGTGCAGTAAGGCGATTTTAACGTTTTTTGTGACATTTCAGTGTGGGTGAGAAACTTTTGGAAAATGCTTGAAAACGCTAGAGTGGACAGAGAGTGTTTTAAAATGAAAATGCAGTTTACAGGTGTATTCAGATTTATGTAGACATAGCCCTTGGCTGAGATCATGTAGAGCCTTTTGAAGCTGCATGGAAACCGCAATTTAGAACTTCAACCTGTTGGCTCCCATTGAAGTCCACTATATGGAGAAAAATCCTGGAATGTTTTTCTCAAAAACCTTTTTTTTTTCGACTGAAGAAAGAAAGACATGAACATTTTGGATAACATGGGAGTGAGTAAATAATCAGGAAATTTAATTCAGGAGTGAACTAATCCTTTAAATGGCTGAAATAAGTTTTGTGGTCACAACAAGCTCAATATATTTTAATGCTTTTTCTACCGTGCAAAATAAATAAGCACCCTTTGTGATTTTTTAAAAGTGTTTACTTGTCTTGGAAAAAGGTGGCTGCTAGCAAGTTGCTAAATGGGACTACAGAGGTTGTCAGGGACAATAAATGTCATTATGTGAGCAGATAAACCCATCTACTCACTAGTCTGCTTTCACAGCCTTGTTTATAACCATGCTATTGCAACTATTCCAACGCAATGTTTTAAAATAAAAACTAAAAAGGTTGGAAGCTTAGCGAAGTGTGTCAAGTCGTGCAAACGTGTTTATTAGTAGCATATGCTTAACATTTTACTTCTGGCGATTGCATTTAAGCTTCACAATTCATAAAAGTTGTGTTCATTTGTGATTATTATGATGATGAAAACATGTAAGCATCATAAACTTTTGTTATTCACAAAGCCTGTTTTCTACAAATCCAATGCCAATGGAAAAATCCTACCGGATTTTTAATGGAGGGACCTAGGGTAATGCTGCAATGCTCTAAAACGTTCCAAAAATGTTTTCACTCATTAACCCATATCTAAAAGAGACCGTCAGTGACTGATTCAGGCTAATTAGTAAATAAATCATTTAGACTAGTTTATTGAATGGTTTTATTGAAAACATCTGACTCGACGAAGTTGGACCGTCTTAGTTGGTACTCTGCTAGGCAACCGGAAAAACAGTCTACCATAAGGCTAAAAAACCACTTGGCAGAAGAAATGTTTGTTATAATTAAATAATTATAATTAAATACAGCCTTCTTGTAGCTCAAAGAGTATATCATGGCACTTGCAACACCAAAGTCTTGGGTTCACTCGAGGGATTGAATGCAGTGTAAGTCACCTTGGATAAAAGTGTCTGCCAAATGCATAAATGTAAATTAATATCATTAAGAAATGCATTTATTGAACATTGATGTCTTTTATCAAGCTGCTGGCATTTAATTTTAAAAAAGCCCACTTGAGGTTGTGGTGAAATTACTATCAGTCTCTTGTGGTTTATTTTAGCTGACGTGAAATGCATATAATTGCAAGACGGTGTGTTGAGAAACCGTCTAAGTTTTCTTTACCAACCAAGAGTATTTTATCATTTATAATTGTAGATTATACGTATCGACGCAGACATTGCCGTAGGAGGCTGATCTGACAGTAATGGACCAGTGGTAATTGAGGTTTGGATGTGTTCATGGGTATATTTACCCTATAGGGAATGGAAAGCGCTGATGATCAGAGTTCATAACTCGCCCCAGGAACTCCGACAGAATGTGCCTCAGCAAATCCTTCTGTTTCCAGCCCAACAAATTCCCCCTGCACCCGTTCCTCCCATCTCCACTCAATCTCAGCATCCTCAGCCGTTGCCCCAAACCACGGCTCGGATCCCCTCAGCAGACTTATTAGCCATCTGGCTCCGGAGTCGAGAGGGTCCCCGGGGCGGGCGTCACACTCAAAACAAACCATTCTAATTCCACCGCCTCTGCCTGACTCGTTTTTCTCTTTCGAAAATCAAGATTTGCCAGCCTCGGATATACCAATATAACAGCCTCAGTTTTAGCTGAACGGAGAGCACATACTCACACTCCCAGTAAGTAGGCTTCTGTAATTTGTCATGTCCATGATAAATTGTGCCTTTTGCTGGAATCAAGCCTACTAAACGCAAGCAGCACGGAGAAAGAGAGAGACAAAGAGCGACTGTGACTAATTTCATTGTGCCTGCTACACAAACATTCGCACAAGGCAATCAGGAGGCCCATTACGCCAAACAATCCGAGGTCACTGACCTTCTGTGTCCCGAGGAGAAAACCAAAGTCAAATGTGAGGCGATCTGCTGTTCAACACAGAGATTTCATTCCTGCTTTCTTTATTGAAGATTCCCTCCCAGCACTGTCTCTTCCTCCCTCCCTCCATCTTATGTCCCAGGGTGAGGCTTTCTTCAAAAACATCTTCTCTCTAAATAATAGCCAGTGGCTTTTATTTATGTTTCAATCGTGAATCAGAGCTGGGCTGCAGGGCCCAGTTCAAGTCTGAGCCACTGGCTGTCAGACTCACATATTTCACCACATCCCCGGGAGAGTCTATCTTCTAAACCACACACGTTCTGAAGCACAGAACTACCCAGAACTTAACCACACAACACTTGGATTTGTTTATCTTGAAGGGCATTAAGGAGTTAGTGTGGGTTTACTTAGTGTAGCTGTAGTTCAAGAAGAAAATTGGATTATCTATCTGTTGAAGCTGGTTGACCAGCGTACTTGTTACTATGTTAAAGCTGGTTAAGCTAATTAAGAAGGCCATTTGGGACAATTAATGATGGTTTTAATTACCACAAACCCCTTTAAAGCATTAATTCAGCTGAAGATTAAAACTCTGTCCTTGATCACTTTTTGTTGCATACCTCTATAAGACTTTAGGCAAAGTGTTGAAGTTGCTTTTTAAAGTCCGCATGAAATGGAAATGGAAATTCACTTTATTGATCTTATAGTAAAACTATTCATCCATGCATATCCATCCAAATGTTTTGACATTGTAATTTTTAATCAAAATGTCAAAACGTGACCTTCTCCTTGGTAGTGTAGTCCAGACTTCTCTAATTACTTAGTCTTCCTAAACCCCATCCCCAGACCTTAGTAATTCACTCCCTCGGTTTACTAAATTGTGTGTACGATTTACTAATTTGTTCCCTCGGTTTACTAAATTGTGCACACAATTTACTAATTTGTTTC
>JAHKKF010535036.1:0-31314 GCA_019740295.1 Labeo calbasu | reverse complement strand
TACCTCTACGTCTTCTTATATTTCATACAGTTGACAAACATAATGCATGGCAACAACTCCATAAATGCAGTTATGCCCTAAAATTGGTGCAAAAAAAAATGCCTTGTATGTGTTTTGTCTCATATTTATATTATAAATATTATATATATATATATATATCATAGGGGCAGCAAGAGAGATACGACACGAGTGCTGATTTTGTCCCGATCTATCATAAGCTCAAATGTGATTTTATACAACAGTTTTTGCTCAATTTTGCAGAGAACATTTTACCTTTGAAGCCATATCAGAATTGTTGCGTGTCTCTGACCGACACAGAAGTCTTTAGTTTCTGAATTAATCTGTATTTTGAACAAATCGTGTGAATCAATGATTCAAAGGTACATTCATAAAGAGAGCCATGTACTTAATTCCTGAATGAATCAGCAGTTTGAACGAATCTAATGAGTGAATGACTCATTTACTGCCACCTGCTGGCAGATTTAGTTTCTTATTCAACAAAGCTGTTTTGTTTACCATGACTTTCATTATATGAACAAAAAATACTGAAATGTTATGTTCCATAGTTTACATTAGGCTATTGCAGAGAAAAATATATAATTATATAAATTTTATATATATATATATATATATATATAAGCTACAGTTTGTAATGTCTATTTGATACTTTCTCATTTAACACAAAAATTGCTTTTTTTTTTGTTTGTTTTTTTGTTTTGTTTTGCAATAATTAAACTAATTAATCAACACATCATGCAATTAATTAATTAAAAATTGTAATCGACTGACAGCCCTCATTTTAGTTGCTATCAATACATTTCAGTGCACTTACCAAAACGTACATGTGATCTGTATGTACAAAAACAAATAATAAGATGTGAATATATACCATTTATCTCCTTGGAATGGTATCACAAAAGTTCTGACTTTGTGAAACTGGAACTAAAACTCTTAAAAAAAAATGATAATGCATAATGCTGCACACATCTTTGCATTGTTTTTGTTTAGCTTTTGTTTAGCTTAAGTTTATTCTGCATTCAACTATTCATTCATTCTGTAATTTGCAGTCATTACAGAAACTCAAAACCTGTGCATCTCTCTAGATTTCTGTCATTTGCATCTCACTTAAGAATTCACACATCTGTGAGGTTGACTGTCAAAACCTTTACAGTAAATAGTCACTTTTCATAAACACATGCAGCACTAAACGGCATTCAGCTAAATCACTAGTGTTGCCTATTTTCTATTTTTTGTCCTCACGTGCCGTTTCCCTCCAACCCACGCTTTTTACACCTTAATTATTGCATTCCATTAATAAGAGGATTTTTCATACAGAAGAAAAATATTTTTAATATTCAGGTGTCTGCTCTGTGTTGTGCTAATGCAGAACAGCATGTGTTAAACCTTTATATCCCTATTAAGTCGTCCAACGCACACATAGGATTCCACGTAGGTGTTTGATTCCCTGCAGGCTATAAGATGAATAGTATCTCTATAAGATAAAAGAAGAACGCTTCACTCAAGTCAAAATCGGCTCTGACAGTCTAAAGACAAAGAAGGAAGAACGAGACAGAGAGAGCGTGTAACAGGTTGTTATAACAGAAACAGAAAAGCAAAGAAAGAGAGAAAGAGATACAAGGTAGATAATGAAGACGGTGTTAATTGGAATGGATACATCGGGGAGGAAAATGAAATAAGACAAGAAAAAATTTAAATGAGAATGAGAGGGGGAGCGAGGGAGAGAGAAAGGAGAAATGTTGAGCATTTAGATTTTAAATGAGGCCAGCAGCCCTGACCCAGCACAGCCACCGCTACTTAATGAGGACATACTAAAATTACACACACACACACACACACACGCAGATATTATGGGCAAACACGCACTCGCATTCTTTCAAATGACGCAGATTGCGAGGACAGTAATAAACTGTATTGCAATAAATGAAATATTTGCTGAAAAAACATATCTTTGATATTTGGACTGCAGAACATTTGTCACGTATCTGCACTATATCCATGTATAGATTTACCATATAACAACTAAGAGTCGAACAGAACGTATCAACGAGATCATCAGTATACAAACGCTATAAAATGTTCCTGAAATAGGTTGGTAAACCAAGCTGAACTTGCTTTAAATAAATAAACTCAATTAAAAAAAATATAAGAAGGGAGCAACTTTGACCCTACTTTATTATAACTGTTGAAGCATAACTTATTAGACCTGTGAGTTTAGAAGAGATCTTCTTTTCCTCTTCTTCATTCTTCATTAATGATAGATCTGGCTTCAGCTGCCCCTTCACTAAATGAAAGCATTGGAGGCCCTCTGGGTTTTAGCAGTGGCACTCTTTTATCATTTGGTTCAAGAAGATGCCATGCCACGCGTTTCATATCCAAGCTGCGCACGCTCCGCGCTAAAGAGAATATTTAGCAGCGAGACCATGTAGCAGGCGCTCGCATGAGACTTCAGAGAAACACGGCCAGGCTTAAGACTATTTTAAACGTGGACCTAATGCCACATGTGGGCGGTTTTCTCAATACATCTATTGTTAGCCCTTTATCTTGTGTCAATAAGGAACAAACACAGCAAAGGAAAATTAAAAGTTGAGTGCATTAGTTCAGTCCTAACATTTTGCCTGATGTGGCTAGATTTACGTCTCGCCGCGTTGTAATTTAAAACTACATTTAGAGAATGAAAGAAATTTATCTGTGCTTCCCTAATATGTTTGATTATATAAAATTACACTGCGATCAGACTTTTCGGTGGGAATGTAATGTGTTAGAGGAAGTGCTGGTGTGGAAGGGAGGTTTGTTTAACACCCTCAGCAGCCTCTTCCATTAAAAGGGCATTTCACAACATTTTAATACAAGGTTCATTATGTTCAACATTAAAGTAATGCCAGTGAATGCAACAGGGCATGTTTCTGTAGCCTTTGTAGAAAATGGGTTTGTGGATAATGGAACGGCCTTTCCAAAGTACGAACTAATTTAACAGAAAACTAAATAAAAATGCAGCACATGAAATTAATTAATCCTAGAATTAATTATTATAAAAAGGCAGTTTGGAATCTGGAATTAAACAACAGTTCCATTTATTTAAAGGGATAGTTCACCCAAAAATGAACATTCTGTCATTAATTACTCCAAACCCGTAAGACGTTCATCTTCAGACCACAAGGTATTTTTGATTAATCCAAAAGCTTTCAAGGCCCAGAAATATAGTAAGGACATCGTTAAAATAGTCCATCTGAAACCATAATTTTATGAAGCTACAAGAATACTTATAAAAATAGTCACATGGACTATTTTAACAATGTGCTTACTAGCTTTCTAGGCCTTGAACATGGTAGTTGTGTTGCTGTCTCCGCAGGGTCAGAGAGCTCTCAGATTTCATCAAAAATACCTTAATTTGTGTTCTGAAGATGAACTAAGGTCTTCCAGGTCTGGAATAACATGAGGAAGAGCAATAATTGACAGTTTTCATTTTTGGGTGTACTATCCCTTTAAATTTAAAATGATCAAATTCCTGTCCTCAAATTTAGTACAGGGGATTTTTCCATTTACTGTTTTCTTCAAATATTGACTGTCTTTATGAGTGAATAAATCAATCACTCCAAAAATCTGTACGAAAGCACGACCAAGACCGAGTAACCGTCTTTATAAGTAAGTCACTGAATAACTCACTCATTTGATTTTTTAATTTTTTTTCAAAACACTGTTTGATTTAGGAACAATACAAACGACTACCCTTATGAGTGAGTCACTGAATCATTCACTCGATCAGTTTATTTAAACACTAGCTGTCTTTCCATCCATCTATTTTTGTGTGCATTTTGGAATATTGCATAAAAAAAAAAAAAAAAACGCTGTATGAACAAAAAATACTTTTGAGCTGTTTCTCAAAATATCGTATTTTATGTTCCATAATTTACCTTAGGCTGTTGCAGCCTAAATGTTTGTGTGTAATAAATTTTATGTTGAACCAAATATTTTTTTATTTTTTCTAAAGCTACAATTTGTAACCTCTACTTGATACTTCCTCATTTAACACAAAAATAGCTTTAAATAATCTTTTGTGGGTATTTTTACAGTCAAATTTATGTTGCAATAATATAATTTGCCAAGATGCACATAAACTCTAAAAATGCGCATAAACTTATTAGGATAAACTGAGTAGGATAAACTTCTTTATCTGATAAAAATAAATAAATAAATAAAAATACACAGAAACTATGATGGAAACACATTTACAGAAAAAATTCCACCATGTGAATAAAAAAAGTCATGTGAATTTGCTCGCTGCACAGCAAATGAAAAGTTGTTTTGGTCGTTCTGAAATGTCTGAGCAATGTCTGTCATCAAAGTATTTCTGTATAAATGTCTTACAGGACTGCATTCCCAAACAGCAGCCATCCATCTCCAAAAGCAATGACCGCATTAATTGTTTTGCCTGCTCGCTCTGAGGTGTAAGTAATATGAAAATTATTATATTCAGTGGCTTCTCCTACTTTTATTCGTGATATTTACTGTCAGTTTATCAGAAAGTGACAAATTTGTTCTCTTTGACTCGCTGGATGGAAACGGTGCTTCATTTGCCAATGTTTTATGTAATATTCCAGTTTTGCTCACAAGTTAAATTTGCATCTTCGGATGGAAACATAGCTACTGATTCATTCAGGAACAAAACAAGTGTATGTCTTTATTAGTAATCACTGGATCATTTCATCAACCATTTCATTCAAAACACTGATTTATTCAAGAACAAAATACCACTGTTGTATCTCGCTAGGAGACAACAATCTATTTTAACTTATTCTGACTTTGTTTCTATTTTTCTTTCTATTTCCATTAGCAGAGCAAATTTAGACATAGTAACTGACAATATTATGTCTAAAATGACCAGTATGATCATATTGTTTATAAACCAATTCAGACTATCATGCAAACAGTGATAACGTTTTTTTTTTTTTTTTTGGTGGGCGGAGCCTATCTGTTGGATCAGTAGTCCACTTCCAGAACAGCAGTTTACAGATAATGTACTCACCCCCTTGTCATCCAAGATGTTCATGTCATCCTTCTTCAGACTTAAAGAAATTGTGTTTTTCAGGAAAACATTTCAGGATTTTTCTCCATATAATGGACTGCTATGGTGCCCCGAGCTTGAACTTCCAAAATGCAGTTTAAATACAGCTTCAAACAATCCGAAATGCGGTTGTAAACAATACCAGCCAAAGAAGGAAGGGTCTTATCTAACAAATCGATTAGTTATCTTCATTAAAAAAATACAATTTAAATACTTTTTAATCTAAAACGCTCTTCTTGTCTAGCTCTGCCTGAACTCTGTGTATTCTGGCCCAAGACAGTTAGGGTATGTCGAAAAACAATCATATTTTTTCCCTCAACTTCAAAAATCATTTTAAAATCATCCTACATCGCTGCAGAAGTTCCGACCAGTATTTGCAAAGTGAACATGCAAAGAAGATCAAACACCCTTAACAAAAAAGGTAAAACAGTAATACAAGACGATTTTGAAGTTGAGGAAGAACATGAGATGGGAGTTTTTCAACATACCCTAACTGTCATGAACCGGAAAAAAAAACAGAGGTCGGTAAGAGCAGGACAAGACGAGCGTTTGACATTAAAAAGTATATCAACTGTATGAATTTTATGAAAATAACCAATCGTTTCACTAGATAAGAGCCTTCTTTCTCAGCTGAGATTGTTTACAACCACATTTGGGATCGTTTGAAGCCACATTTATACTGTATTTTGGAAGTTCAAACTCGGGGCACCGTAGCAGTCCATTATATGGAGAAAAATCCTAAAATGTTTTCCTCAAAAAACAATTTCTTTACGACTGAAGAAAGACAGGCATGAACATCTTGGATGACAAGGGGGTGAGTACATTATCTGTAAATTGTTGTTCTAGAAGTGGACTTCTCCTTTAAGTAGCAGTCTATGGAAGCCATGGAATAAAAGAATAAAAACAGGTCCATTTGAGTTTATACTTCAAAATTCTTTATACGTTATTCTCGCAATTCTGAGATTATATCTCACAACTTTCATAAAAAAAAAAAAAAAAATCGTCATTCTCTCTTTTCTCCTTGGCACAAAACAATGAGTTCACATCCCGCACCTTTGGCTTTTTTTCTTCAGAATTGACAAACTTGCTCTTGTTGAGTTAAATCGAGTTTTAAAGTGTATGATTAATTGTATGTTTTTCAACATATTGCTGTAAAAGCAATATATCTGCTTCACAGTGTGCCAAAGAAAATCTCTTACCCGTGGTTAAACTGTAGCCTCTTGTGACTCTGCTTAAATCTAATCTAAAATTATAACATGTTTACATGGAGCACATGGGGGTAAAAAAAAACATCAAATCAATTAAATCTCTCTCGTTTTTCCCTCTTGAACTCACTTGTACATTTTGTTCATTATCAGTGATTTCATGCAAGTCTAATCATTGATTTGAGTAACTGTCACTGCTTAATGAGAAATTCTAGGACTAACTGTGGATGTGGTGTTGTTTTTCAACTTTCTTATTTGCTAATGCCTCACAGACCAATTACAGAAATTCTATGCCGTATTTTTAAAATAGAAATCAATAGTTACTGTGTGACAATTGCCTAACCTGTACGGTAGAGCCTGCAAAATCCCTTTGTGGGTCCAGCTGCCGTTGTGAATCTTTAAGGGGATTCGAGCAGACCTTGCAACAGTGTCTTTTTCTATTGCTTAAATCCAGCATTTCAATATCAAGCCTCATACCTGCTTCAAGGCAGAATTCTCTTAAAACAGAACTGAGCGTTTTTTGGAGATGCTGATCCAACGTGGGCAAACAGTTCCCATGGTAATAGGATGCTTATGGGTTGCAGGTTAGTCTGACTGAGGGAAAATACACTTTCCATGATGTTAAAAAACTATACAGTAGGAGAATGTAGGTATTATTTTTGTGCCACAAAGACTTCTTTAAAATCAGTTACATTATAGATCTTGTATGTTCTGCAGACCTGAACTTGAAATATAGAACAGAGAAAGCAATTTATAGCACTGACACCACTTAAATGGAAAAACTCTTTGAAGAGCGATGCTCATCATCACTTTATACGTATTCCTTTTACTATTCTCTTTCATCACCCGATCTGTCTCTGCAAAATCCTACGTTAGGTTGTATTCCATGCCACACTTGACACAGAAATTAACATCATTTTGTGATAATTAACCCTGCAGGCAACTATTTTGTGTTCGCCTTTCTTGAACAGAATAGAAAGAGAAAGACAGACTGAAAACTTTCTCTGTCTGTTCTGTTTGCCTTCATGGATCTCTCTCTTGCTAAAGGTTATTCATGACATTATTACAATGTCTGTCCTTTTTCTAGCTCGTACTTCGAAAAACTGTTAAGGGAATTATTGTGCTATTTGTTACTATATTACTCAAAGGAAACACTTTTTTCTCCCCTCTCTCCAGAGGATGGGTTTTCTGTTTCTTAAGAGGACAGGTGCGGGGGAATCATTTGTTCTCTCTCACTGAGCACTCTTCCAGTTAAACTTTTGTTTTCTTTTGGGAGTGAAGAAAGAGACGGGGAAAAAAGAGACTAATTATTTTCAGTGACTATTATCAGTCATTAAAAAGCAAAGACTCAAAGACAGAGCACTCGCATCTGAGGTAATAAAAAGAGAACCCCTTTGTTTCTTCGCAATACAGGTGCGTGCATTTTACTACAAAAACACACAGAAAGATACACTTTTATTTACACAATTATTGTTGGAGATTGGCATTGAGAAGGGAAGGCCAGAGGCTAGGAGCAATCTGAAGAGAGGTGATGAAGGAAAAAGAGGGGGAAATAGATGTGCAAGAAAACTTGAAAAGTGCAAACAAAGGAAGAGGTCAAGAAAATGTCCTTTGCTTGCAAAATTACACTCTGCTACACAATTTTTGGAAGCATAGGTGGAGCTTTGCTTCAGTATATACCTGATTGCATTTTGTTGTCAAGTGATCAGCTCATTTTAGATTTCAACAAAACAGATAAAATAAATCAGAAATTCACTTAATGCTATTCTTAAAAATTGTTTTTACATACAGTATTAGCAAAGCAATAATTGATTCTAAATATATTATGCAGGATTTATTTTTTTAAGAAATTAATTTTAGCTTTAATTTAAGCACCCTTGCTTAATTAATTTAACTTTAGCATGCATGAGTTTATAAAAAAAAAATCACAGTAAATACTTTTACGTAACAATATTTCTATTTCAATTTCAAACAAATGCTGTTCTTTCTAACTTTTTATTCATCAACGAATCCTGAAAGAACAAAAAAGGTGGTGAGGTTTCTATACAAATACTAGGAAGAACAGAACAGAAGAAGTGTTTGCAACATTGATAACATTAGAATGATTTCTGAAGAATCACATGAAGACTGGAATAATGGTTGCATTAAAAAATTAATTTCTGCCATCACAAGAATAAATTATTACATTTAAATTTATATTGAGTTAATTTAAAAATACATAACTAAATGTATAAATAAATATTTAAATTTAAAATAAATTAAAATACCAATAAGTTATTTTAAATGTAAGAATAATGTACAATATTTACTGAATTTTTCATAAAATAAATCCAGCCTTGATAAGAATAGGATACTAACAGTTTTTTAATTACAAGTCAGACTAGTATAAAAGCCCATTTCCGCCACTGAATAGAAAATTTTGCGTGATACAAACTCTCAGTTCTGACATCTATTCTCAGAATTGTGAGATATAAACTTACAACTGAGAGTCATAAAGTCAGAATTGAGAGAAAGTGATAATTGTCAGATATAAACTCGCTATTTTGAGAAATGAAGTCAGAATTGCGAGATATAATTTTTTTTTTTTTTCTCAGAATTGTGTGACAAACTCACAATTGCGATTAATAAAGTAATAATTGCGAGGAAGAAGTCACAAATCTGAGAAACAAACTCACAGTTTTGAGAAATGAAGTCAGAATCGCAAAATATAAACTCACAATTCTGACTTTTTTCCTCAGAATTGCGAGTGTATATCTCGCAGTTGTAAGTTTTTCCTCAGAATTTGAGTTTATACCTCGTAATATTGACTTAATTTCTCAGAATTACTAGTTTATATCTTATTTTTTGTATTTATAAAAAATAGCATGCGACTGCAAGTCATTAAGTCAGAAAAGATATTAACTCATAATTCAGAGTCTTTTTTTCCACTTAGAATTTGATTTTATAAATCGCAGTTCCAAAAAAGAAAAAAGTCAGAATTGTGAGATAAAGGTCACGATAACCTTTTTTTTTTTTTTTTTTTTCAGTGGACTAGGCTGGTAATAAAAAAAACTCATTAACAATACATAAAACAATACATGTAATTATTTATCTACTTACTTACTTACTTACTTAATGGAACCAGTTCCTGATGAGAACCTATTCTCAGTTCCCAACAATTCTACTGAAAGGTGCAGACCTTGCAACTTTTTTTTGCGTTCCCTCTCTCTCTCTCCTCCCCTCATTCAGTCACTCTTTCATTCTCCTCTTTCTTCCCATTAATCATATTTGTTCACATTACCGAGGAGAAGGCAGAGTAACACTGCTGATAGGAGTCTTAATTAGCAGGAACGATCTAACACACACCAGAACCTGTGTGAAGATCAAACAGCCTATCTGCTTACCGTTCAAATATCCCTGTCATTTAGCACGGAGAGCAAATTTGATTTTTTCCAGCATTTTGTACCTTTCCCGGTAATTGAATTGTGCACCTCATAACTAAACGTTATCTCGGCAAATAAGGCGACACTAACGCGTTAAACCACTTAATATCATCTGTTGTGGCTTGTGACCAAGAGCGTTTAAAGCAGTCATGCATGCTTAGAGGTGTGGACGGCATGGCGACTTACCGAATTTAATGAACTTAGTGCTCATAAGTGATTAGCGGGGCCAATTAATGCTCGACAGCGTATATATGTGTGTGTGGAGGCCCGTCTTCACAGCCAAGAGAAGTCAGACTGAATTAGAGTTACTAACAGATACACAAATAACTCTGCAATCATGGCAGGCGTTTCAGCTAGCTTAGATTAGGTCAGCTAATTGGCACACTAACATGATTTAAATAGCTCAAATTAATGTTGGACAAAATTAGTGAGGTCTATTTAAATGAATCCCATTTCAAGCTTATTTCTTTCAGATCCCCCTCTTTTTTTTTAAGCCTAGATCTCATTCTTCATTTCTCTCTATCTCCGTCTCCCTCACACGTACTCACTTTCACGACCCCTTATAATAATTTAAGAACATAAAGCCTTTGGTATTCAGTTGATTTACATATTTCAGTGATTAAGTATATATGTCAACGCTGATTTCTTAAGCCAGGAGAAAGGAGAAAGGCATGATTTATTTGTAGGTGGTGGGAGGAAAGGTACTGTGCACATGCGTCTCTAAAAACAGTCCGATAGACGATTTCCCGTTCACCGCTCTCGTATGACCAACGCCTGAAGCTTATCTGCATACGCGCCATCCAGACGTAAACGTAAACCAAACGAAAGCCAAAATCAATCATGCCATATTCTAAATATATTCCACCGTCTCGTACAGCGAGAGCAGGTGACCCGAACTCATACACATCCCGCGAGACTAATTTGCCTTCCTCTAAATCAATCACTCAGGCCATCAAATCAGCCTATCGCATTGTTTGTTACTCATAGATGCTCACACATGGAACAAGTTTCATTTCGCTCTGTTTATGAGGCATAATAAAATGTAAAATGAACTGCCAGAGGGAGTAAAGATGGGAAGACGACTCACAGCAAGCTTTATTCAGCGATGTTCACAAGATTACGTTTACTACTGAGCAATATCGCAGGAACAGGACCCCCTGGCCACATATCAAGTGAGTATTTGCAGTAAATGCAAGTGTATTCAAGCACGTTAGTGCTGCTGAACTGTTTCTTATGTGAAGTTAAATCTTCACACAATTGTTCTAAATAAAGTAAGCGAACTAATTCAAACTATCCAAACGGAGGTGTTGAGAGAAATTGGCGCCTTAAGGTGGATCTTCCATATTAAGGCTGAAGTAGATGAATTCTCAACTTTCGGCTGCTAGGATACACACAATATTTCTCTGCTTTGAGCAGATTTTCTTTATTCCAAAGCGAGTGCCATTTCTGGCACTAGGTGCTATAGAAAGAGATACAAAAATACTCTCTGAACTATAAAACAGGCTGATCTGTATGTTTCCAAAAAGTACACAACAGTCGATTTAAAGGAGAAGTCCACTTCCAGAACAACATTTTACAAATAATTTACTCACCCCCTTGTCATCTAAGATGTTCATGTTTTTCTGTCTTCAGTTGTACAGAAATTATGTTTTTTGAGGAAAGCATTTCAGGATTTTTCTCTATATAATGGACTTCAATGGTGCCCCGATTTTGAACTTCCAAAATGCAGTTTAAATGCAGTTTCAAAGGGCTCTAAACAATCCCAGCCAAGGAAGAAGGGTCTTATCTAGCGAAACGATCTGTCATTTTTCTTCAAAAAATACAAATTTGTATACTTTTTAAGCACAAAAGCTCGTGTAGCACAGGCTCTGGGATGCGCACCCACGACGTTACGAATCACATCTAAGTTACACCTTTTTGTTTGTAAGCAGCGTTTTACTTACTTGCACTTCCTTGCGTGACCTTTTTTTGTAAATTGTTGTTCTGGAAGTGGAGTTCTCCTTTAAACACTAATTATTTTTATATTTTTAAATTTTACATGTCATGCACATCATACAGTGCCGTTTTGTTATCCAAAGTACAAACCAAACATTGAAGGAATAGTTCACCCAAAAATTCTATTAATTTTCTTTTTCCTGTGTTATTTGAAATCTGTATGATTTTCTTTCTTCTGGAACAATAAAGAAAATATTTTGGACAATGGATTTTCATGCTTCTTTTGCGTCCTTTTGCAGCGTGACGGCCTCTGGTCACAGTCTATTTTTGATGCATGAAAAGAGCAGCATGGACATTCTGCCACAAAGTGAGGGAAAAATCCCACTGGTACGATGAGATGATGATGATTTTAATTTTAGGGTGAAATATTGGTTTAAAGGTCACACAATTTCATCTAATACAAATTCAATATCCTGGTGAGGAAAGAAAATCTACTGGTATCTGTTCTTTAACAACACTTCGTGAGCTTGGTCTGCTGGGTTTGGTTTGCTGGTTTTAGAGGGTTTCTGGCCATATTTCAGCTTAAAAAATCAGATTAAAAGATTAGCTGGGCACCCTGCTGAATTAAACAGATAATACGTTAAATAAATAAATAATATATAAACAGTGTTAGGGAGTAACTAGATACATCTAATGAAATTACATAATTTAATTATAAAATAAATGTAACTGTAATCCGTTACAGTTATTGAGAAAAAAAAGCTGCTATTAAATTATAGCTACACTAAAATGTTAACAATTACATCTGACATCTGATTTTTTTTTTTAAACATGCATACAGATTTGATTGATTTCTTTCCCAAACTGCACTGACTGCTCTACAATATGAAACACCAATGTTTCAGGAGTTTAGGACACAGAATAGTACATGCTTATTCAATAACTGTTTTATTTCCTATTTGGATATATGCATATGAGTTATTTTGTAAGATGAACGGTTATTTCCAATGCACTGTTAGATACCAGTGTTTCCTGTCATAGCTATGCAACGATTTGATTTTAAAAAACAGCATCTATTAAACTTGGGTGATATGACAGAAATATCATCACAATTTTTTTCAGAAATATAATGATTTTATCACGATTTTTGTCATGTTGGCTTTACTATTTCACAAGTTGTCTATGCAGTACAGTCAAACTAAAAGCCTAAAAGGTAACAAAGTCTAAAATAAAAAAGAATGGCAGATATTTAGGCCAACGTGAGCGAAGATATCTTTGTTATTAAAAAATGAGAACAAAGATACACATTACAAAGCCCCATTATTTTATTCTCCTCACATTCGTTATTACCTGCTTTTTGACTTAAGAAATTGAAATTTTCACTAACCACACATAAACGTTATTATTTTTTTTTTTCAAAAACACAAACATGCACTCTAAAAAATGCTGCTGGGTCATATTATTGGGCTGTTTTCAATATTTTTACCTAGGTGTGGGGTTATTTCTTTTAACCCAAATACTGGGTTCAACTTGTTGGGTAATTTTATTGGGTTATTTTTTATTTATTTATTTTTTTTACCCAGGTGCTGGGTAGTTTTTCCTCTAACTAAGTTGCTGGGTAATTTTTAACACTGGGTTATTTTTTTTCTACACAACTGCTGGGTTAGGACTGTCTCGGACATAACAACCCAGCTGAGTTACAGTCAGAGCGTTGGCTTTTTAAGTCCTCTACGGGAGAGACCTGTTCTCAGCACCGCCAATTTGGTGTACTTCTTCAGCCAAGTAAAGGTTTGTATACATTTTATTTCATTTATAACGTCTTTACTGTGCTGTATATTGTATTATTTTATGCAACTCAACATGAGGAGGACATGTCAGTCAGCTGCATCAGCAGCAGTCACACGAAGGAAATGACTTTTGCCTTGCATAAAATAAATGAATTTTATTCATTATAGTACTGAGTATAATTTAATTTTATGTTTTAAATATGTTCTCTAATGTCTCTAACTGTTGGTTTATGGGGAGGTTTTGGAGTCAGTCACAGCATCTTTCAGCTACGAGTGAAATGCGAGGCCACGGTCTAAAGTTCACAGTTATCACCGGCTCAGATTTCAGCAACACCGTCACAAGAATTAGCGTTATTTCGGTAAAAAGCGAGTACAGAGAATGACTGAATACACTAAAATTAAAATGCTGCTTTTAAATGTTACATTTATAAATGTCTAAAATGCTTGTTAAACAAGTTTAAATGTATGTAAGCCAGCAATATAATACTTTTTAAACAACAGTTGACTTAAATAAAATAACCCAGCATCTTTAACCCAACCAGCTAGGTCAGAACAAACCAGCATGTGTTCTGTCCAATATTTACCCAGCGTTGGGTTGCCAAACAACCCATGTTGGGTTGTTTTTAAACCAGCATTTTTTTAGAATGTGTATATTCATGCTGCTCACTTATTATTGTAGCCCAGTTTGTGCTGAATACAGTGTAATCTTTATCCATTAATATGTTTGTAAGATACTGGAGACAAAAAAAAAAAAAAATGTCAGGGCATGTCAAAACTTATCCAGGGCACCAAAACACACTCAGAGCCCAGAGGGTTAACCTCAGAATGATTTCAAAGTAAAAAGAGGTACTAAAGTCTGATTTTGTGGTAGCTGTGCTTTAAAATTAAATCATTACAATCTTTAATCAGTAATCAGTGTTGAGTACTACTGTAAGGTTAACCCTGGTTTAAAAGTTTCACAATGTTGAAAGCATTCATTAGAAATTTAGAAAAGTAATCAAAACATAATTCAGTGTAATCATTACTTTAATAAAGTAATTGAAACAGACTACTTATTACATTTTAAATAGGGTAACTTGTAATCTGTAAGCTATGACATTTCCAAAGTAACCTTCGCAACACTGTCTTAGTCTAACTTGCTTAATGTTTGATGTTATTGAAGCTAATGCAAGACAGCTTCTGATATTCTTAATCATACATATATATATATAAAAAAGAGTCAAAGTAATTTGTTTTAAAACAAATCTAACAGCCTTGTTTAGACTTTTTTTAAAATCTACTATACAAAGACATCTGTAAACTTCCGATCCTTGATATATTAGTTGGTGATACCGCCGTGAAACACAAGCAAGCATGTGTTTTTATTCTCATCCCATTCAGTCTCCTATAGCAGATTTACCTCTGATAATAAAAGCGCTCCTCGG
Organism: Labeo calbasu; assembly: GCA_019740295.1. Classification (NCBI taxonomy): domain Eukaryota; kingdom Metazoa; phylum Chordata; class Actinopteri; order Cypriniformes; family Cyprinidae; genus Labeo; species Labeo calbasu. Next base: position 16,458 of record JAHKKF010535036.1, on the reverse strand, counting down.
ATAACCTTGCCATTCATCAAGCTCTGAAAGCTTTTTACCTGTGTCTTCTGCATGAGGCTAGACAGCCCATAAAACATCACTAATTAAATGCTGCTTTGGAGCTTCGCCTGACCAGGTTCTAGCGTTCTCAAAAACCGTCAGCAGTGTTCGCGTAAGCATTACAATAACGCAACGATACGATGAGAAAAGAAGAGAGTGGAGCCCGAGAGAAGTGTTTATAGTGCAAATTAGTTCACGCCGCTCCTCAGCACCCCGTAAACAGTCGGAGTTCTCTTCCCTCATGTTGCTCTTTATGATTATCTCTATTATCATTTCTCTTTATTCTCTTTCCATCCCCTCAGGCTTTGGCAGTTTAACAGGAAAGCAGCAATTAAACTCACTCAGGGGTTAGAGGCCGAGAAGGCCAGCGGGAGCACAAAAGGAACAGAGAGAGAGAAAGCAGGGAAGAAAGAGAGACACAGAACGAGAATGCGTTTTGCTGTAGCTCTATTACACGAGGCTTGCAATCTCAGGGACCCATCTCGTCAGCAGGGTCACAATCCTGAGAGAATAAAAAGCTCATTTTCTCTTAATGAAGAGATGGAGGAACATTTGCTCTACAGTTGGTCGCTCTACCCGCTAGAGTAACGACCGCTCGGTCTGAGAGAAAAAGCGAGGGCAGAGCAGGGGAGATGCTGCTTTCTGCCCACTACAGCAGGGCCAAACTCAGAGAACATGTTAGGTTGGCCACCTCTAGTCTATGACAGATGCTTCATACCATGAGCAGCCCCACAGACCTACTGCGCAAAGGCCAGAAAGACGAGGCCGAAGAGGCTGGAGAGAATGTAGAGTAAAGGAAAGAGAAAGAAAGAATCAGCCGACGGATTTGAAGAGATAAAGTCAGACAGGTGACATAAGGGTGCAATTTGGAGCAAAGCTCTGCGGCGGTGTGGTGAATTCAAAGAGGTTTGCTGCTAGATGTTTTTGGCAGTATATCAAATGTTGCGGAAAATATTCAGAAGCTATTATATTGTCTGTAATCATTTGTAACTGTTTTACGTGTCTACTTTCATCTATTGTCATGCATTGTGTCGAAATGTCACACATTGTGGATTGTGAGTTCCCTGAGATGATCAGATCAAGCTGTATGAAAAGATGCCAAGCTGTGTGGCAGAACAAAGAGAGATTCAAAGCAAAGCTAGACTATTTTCTCCCCCTTTCTCATACATAAACTCACACATATGGTCAGAAATGCTCTTTTGTGTGGTGTACATCTGTCTCAGAGCTATGACACCAGTTCAGTCGCTGAGTCTGGAAAACATCTCGAGAAAACCTATAATTTACCGCAATATCTAAATGGAAACTTCCTATCGGTTGTTCTTGTATATGTAGGGCCCTATGATTTCCGCGATGCGGAAAACACGAACGGAATCGCGCGATCCAGTCATAAAATGGAATTTACAGTTCAAGTAGGTCAGTACACTCACATCAAACTGTAATACAGACTAGTATCTGTAAATATTAAGCCGCAAAAGACTGTTTAACTGTAAATCCTGCAAGTTCTGCGTGTCTCCCGGACTGAATGAATGGCACTGGTGCATGGTTTCATTTACTACACACATACTGAAGCACGCAGTGATTTCAGCGTCTGTCTTCTTACTAAATGAAACTCACAGCAACCCGTTAAAATAAAAGTTTGGTTAACTTAAAGACAAATGTAATAAACAATAAAAATATTAAAACTGTATTTTTAAAGAAATAATTACACATTATTTCCTCCATGTTTTAATGTAAATAGTAAATCCCCTTTATTTGACAAAAAATAACATGTGTTTAATTTTCATTAATTAAAAAATCAATTAAATCAATGTTTTATGCCTTCATTTGATTACCAGAAAAAAATCTGAATACACAACGGAGAATTTCTGAGGGGGGTTTTAAAGTAAATAAAAGTTGTTTTATGCATTCAGATAATTGTTAAATTGAATAAGTTTCATGATTTTAATTAATTAGACATGCTTTTTGATTAATAAATTTAATTTAACCATGTAAAAGGAGTCCAGAAAAAATAAAACAGAAAAAAAACGGAATTTGGGAAAAAATAAAACGAATTTCATAGGCACTATATATTCTACTCCTGCATATTACGCTTAATATTATTACTACTGACTAACCCTAAAATAGTAACTTAAAATTCATATTTTCATATGGCAGACACCTAAAAACCAACATTACAACTCTATAAAATACTAAAAAATAAAGAATAAAGCTACGATAAATAAAATGTATAGTTTTGTATGTTACAAGGCATCACAATGTTACAATATCTGCTAAAAATTACATTTAACAGCATTTTTAACAATTAACCACAAGTAGATAACCACAAAAGCTATTTGTAATATGGCCTTACTAAACGAAATGAAATTAATGACATATATCCAATATAGACCCAAACCAATATTTAAAATGTTTATATGGGACGATAACCAATATGGTACCATATGTCATGCATGTCTAGTTTTCTTGCTACACATAGGAAAGAAAAATCACAAATGAGAAGTATTTAAAATGGAAACCTTTGCTTATGCCTCTTGCTTCTCAGATTTTTCTCAATAAGAAAGAAAAAGCCCCTGATAATGTCACCTGTATCTCTTCCGTTGTTTGCAAAGATACCTCAACTATGTCATAAACCATGCTCAATCTTTTCTTTCTTTTTTTTTTTTAAATACAAAGCCTGCAATAAAAAAGTCAATATTATCCCAAGCATTTTTCATCAGATAGTTCCAAGACCAAATTATCTGAGCTATGCATTTCACATTAAAGCTCCATAATGCTCAATGCCAACATTTGTCTCAATGTCTTATGTATCTTTTTTCCATTTTTTTCCTTATATGAAACACCTCAGACAAATGTGAACCTCCGTGGGGAAAAAAAAAAACAAAAAGAATTCTGAAGAAGCAACCTTTGAGGAGCTATTGAGCTACTTCTAGGGACTTTTTCAGCAATATTCTAGCTAGCATAGCTAGATCATTCATACACACAAAGACCATTACATTGGCTGAAAGACATGCAGCGAGTATCATAAATGGCTAAATGAGGGCTGGACGATCTCCTATCTGTGTCCGGCATGCCATGTGGCGACTCCCCGTACACTGGGATTGGACCGTGCTTTGGAATCCCACCCAAATGAGAAACCCTGACATTTGAGCGCGCCCAAAATCCTGAAAAGCAATAATAGCCAAAAAGCCCAGTTTAGGAATTGAAGATCCATTTAGCGCCAGGCCACCCTCACACACAGATACGCTCACACCAATACGCACTTAACCAGAACTCACTCAATTCCTCTATTCAGCCCAAATCATGTCCATTCCCCTTCTCACATACACCTTTTAGACAGCGTCTTTTCTGTCATGGCGGCTGGAACTGTTTGAGTTATCATTTGGTTTCATCAGCACATTGCCATTTATCAAGAGATTCAGATAGAGCACGTTACAGACCCACAATGCCCCCTTCTGGCCACTTCTGAAACTTTTTCATTGGTTTCTCAGGAGGAACTCCCATTGCCTTACTATTGCAGTCAAACAGCATCATTCAGAGACCTGCGTCTATACATACAATGATGACAGATTATATAGTCAATATTGACCCTGATAATCATAGCCATAAGGAATTGTGGTATAGTGATATCTAACACAACATTATTGGAGCTTTGAATTCACCATCAGCACATAACACTGTTAAAGAGTTAAAGCTTTCTATATCCGACAGACAATTACCCCCATTCCATAAAACAAACTGCTTTACTCTCAAGGTTTTGCACTCCATGAGGGCCTTTTAATTTCCAGTGGTAAGTATGATGGGGCCGAATATAGCTGTGGAAGACAGCTCTCCAGGTGAGACACAGCAGTGTTCGAATCTGGAATGGATTTAACCACAGCTTTCCAGTGTAATTCCTGTAATAAGAGATGTGTCTTTGTCCACATACTCGATTTTTGATGCCTTTCAAAGTCCTGTTAGTCCAAACCACTTTGCTGACCGGAGAGAAAACGCTAGGGATGTTTCAGTGTCCTAGCATGCTCTCTCAATCTCCTTTGTTACTTTTTTATTGTACTTTTTGCCAACGCAGGGTAGGAAAAATGTCACAGCAATGCAAGAATATTTGCCAGTGTCTGTGTGTGAGAGAGAGGGGGAAATGAAGGGGAGTGTGTGTGCGTGTGACTGAACAGAAGCTTTGATGTTTCACACCTTCTGAAGTGGGCCTTCTTCAGGTGTCTAAAGTGGAGAGGTCCTGGAACTGGAGGGAGAGGCGTACTTGTTCAAAGACTCGCTCTCTCACTCTTTCTATCACTCCCGCTCTCTTTCTCAGGAAAAGAAAAGTATCATTTTGACTATTCACTGTAGCCTGTGGCACACGTACACAGCAGCAGTTTTATTCTGTCAAAATATCACCAGGATTGTTGGACTGTTAGACTTTTCTTTCACAGTAATTAAAGGTGCAGCTCATCTTTTTTTCACACACAACTAAACAATTTTGGGACCATGATTTGGGACTCATATTAAGTGTGGTTCCATCAGACAATCAGCAGTGCCAATATACTGCAGAATGATCAGTCGCTCAAAGAAAAAGCAGAGATGTAAAACTGGTACCTCTGGTGGTTCCTGCGCCAGCTGAGAAAAGACTGTGAAAAGGATTTCTCTCTCCAGGATGGTCCTCTCCAGGTATTACAGACCTCCTTGATCCAAACAATGGCAGTTTGTTAGGGAAACTTGTCTAAAAGCAGTTTGTAACTGTGTTTACTTTAAATTTGTCTTTGAATGTCAAAAGAAGAAATACAGCACAACTATTTTGATCATTGATATTACTAAGAAATGTTTCTTAAAGGTATAGTGCACCCAAAAATGAAAATTCTGTAATTTATTACTCACCCTAATGTCGTTCCAAACCTGTAAGACCTTCGTGCATCTTTGGAACACAAATTAAGATATTTTTGATGAAACCTGAGAGCTTTCTGACCCTGAATAGACAGCAACGCAACTACCACATTTAAGGCCCAGAAAGGTAGTAAGGGCATTGTTAAAATAGTCCATGTAAGCTCTCGAATTTGTGTTTTGAAGATGAACGAAGGCCTAACAGGTTTGGAACAACATGAGGTTGAATAATTAATAACAAAATTGTAATTTTTGGGTGAACTTTTCGGTATACTGAAGAATGATCAGTGGCTCAAAGAAAATTGCAGAGATGTTAAAATTGGTACCTCTGGTAGTTCCTGCGCCAGCTGAGAATCGACTGCGAGAAGGATTTCTCTCTCCAGGATGGTCCTCTCCAGGTATTACAGACCTCCTTGATCCAAACAATGGCAGTTTGTTAGGGAAACTTGTCTAAAAGCAGTTTGTAACTGTGTTTACTTTAAATTTGCTTTTGTATGTCAAAAGAAGAAATACAGCACAGCTGTTTTGATCATTGAAAATCCTAAAAAATGTTTCCCCCCAAATGAAAATTCTGTCATTAATTACTCACTCTCATGTCGTTCCAAACCTGTAAGACCTTCGTTCATCTTTGGAGCACAAATTAAGATATTTTTGATGAAATCTGAGAGCTTTCTGGCCCTGAATAGACATCAATGCAACCACTACATTCAAGGTCCAGAACCAGTAAGGACATTGTTAAAAAAGTCCATGTGAGCTCTCAGATTTGTGTTTTGAAAATGAACGAAGGCCGTACAGGTTTGGAACGACATAAGGGTGAGTAATAAATGACAGAATTTTAATTTTTTCGTGAGCTATCCCTTTACGCACCAAATCTGCATACTAGAGTGATTCTGAAGGAACGTTTGACACTGAAGACTGGAGTAATGGATGCTGAAAATTCAACTTTGTCATCACAGGAATGAATAACGTTTTAGAAAACAGTTACTTTATTAATAACATTTCATAATACTACAATTATCACAGTTTTAAAATAAAATAAAATTCTCATTTAAACTGCAAGTTCAAAGATTCACAGTTGAAAGCACAATGATTCTTTTGGGAGAGTCTGAACCAGACAGCTGCTCATTTAAACTTTTTCTTTGGACACAGACAACTTCCCGTCAAATAACGCGTTCTCAATCCTTCACATCACTCACAAACATGCACCTATTAAATGTGAAGCATGTGATTATGAGATAGATTTGCTTTGTAGAGACCTGTCTGATAGAAATGAGAGCAGAGACGCTAGCTCATAAACAGGCTGGCAGTTTTTATGCTCTTGAATAATTCATTTCATTTCATGTGTTGCCTGTATATTAACTATAACAAGCCCAAACCTGTCACAGTCAGAATATTTCAAAGACATCACAATGAGCTGTTGAGAGACGGCAACCCAGACTAAATGACTCATCTGTGTGTGTGGGAGAGAACAAAGAGAGAGATCAGATGCGGGTCTCTGTATGTGACCTACAGCACAGCAGGTCTCTGATTCTATGCCTGACTGACTTAGACATTTGCCACCTGTGCACACATACTCGCAATCATACATGCTTACATGTCTGCTATTGTGCTCAAGACTTTGCATAATTAAATATATAATTATATATATATATATATATATATATATATATATGTGTGTGTGTGTGTGTGTGTGTGTATATACACACACACATACATCCAATTACATTTATTTTCTCGAAAATAATATATGAATAAATACAAATTAAACTCCACACAGAGAAATATATCCTACAAGTATCACTAAAATACCACTGGACCAACACATACCATATGTGGTAAAATTTCTTTAATCATACCCCCTGACTTTAATATTTAATTTTCATACCATTTCAAGCTAGAATTAACACCTAAAAGCGAGTTCACAGCTCAGCTCCAGCTGCTATCATTGTAATGAAGCTGTTATTTAGTATGTTTATTAAGCTGTTTTCCTTCCAACATTCCCCACAATGTAGGCCAAGCCTGACCACTACACACACACACACACACACACACACACACACAGCTTTCATCATGATTCAATATATTCTCTAGTCAATAAAGCTAGATTTGCAGATACAACACATCTGACAATGATGCAGTGAGCCTAAATTCAGTGCTATATGTATACACTTGTTTGTGTGTGTATACATGCATGAAACGTGTGTATACTACAGACTTGAGAGAGCAGATATCGGCCAATTCAATCTGCCAAGATGCATGGCAAATCTGCCAGGCTTGATTAAGTTCTCATATAAATTGCACAATAAGCAACCCAGTCATGTCTGAGATCAATTAACCTCTAAAACACATGAAGAACTAATACAAACACAGACAACAACTAATATCGACTGCTTAAAGGATGAAGACAGAGATCAAATCTGATTCACATTAGTGTGCAAACAACAAATACGCACAGACCTTGTTTACACATGATATTAACACGCATCAGATTGTATTAAGGGGTGGATCTCAGACTATAAATCATTACTACATCATTGTATTGTTGCTGTGCAGCAAGTACAGTGTGGTCACATGCATTTCTAACTACCTTTGATGTGCTCTGAGTGTTTGGACACTGGTACTAAAGACAGATAGTGGATGAATGAATCACCCAAAAATGGCAGTTCTTTCCTCTTTTATGACTTTCAAAACATATATGATTTACTTTTCTGTGGGACATGAAATGAGCATGTCCAAGCTGCACCATTTAATGAGTGTGAATGAATGAGTAATGACCCAAGCTCTCTCAAGCTAAATTTGCAATGATAATTTTCAGTCACAGTTAAAATTTCAGTCATTTCCTCATACAAACCTACTTTACAGCCTTAAAAGACGTTAAATGGAGTGCTTGAGTCATACGGACCAATTCTATAGTGCTTTTGGTCCATCTTGGACCTTGACAGTCCCTGGTCACCATTCACTTTCATATAGATGAGAGCACCTCAAATATGTCGCTGAGCAAATAAAGCAGCATATTTAAAAGAGGCAAAAGATATAAGAAATGGTAGGATCAAATATATTTTGAATGATTTTTAACATGAATCGCCTCCCCTGAACCTACTGAGTTTTAACAGACCCCCTAAAGCGTGCAGTGAGTTTGGTAGGGGTAATTAAGAATGAATGGGGGAAAGTCACGCGAGAAGAGGAAATGCCTCCATTGCGATGACTGGATATGACTGTTGATAGTATGATAGTAGATATAATAGTTATGTTCGGCTGTAATTGGTTCATGTGATAAATCCTGTCTCTTGTGTTCATGCACATTAAATGGAGTTCTTGAGTCACATGGACCAAGTCTATGGCACTTTGTGTCCATAATGGACCTTAATAGTCCCTGGTCCCCATTAACTTTCATATAGATGAGAACAGCTCAAACATACGTGTGGCTGACCAAATAAGGCAGCATATTTAGCCTCCTGAGACCCGGGTAAAAAAAAAAAAAAAGGTAAAAAAAAAAAAATAATAATAAAATAAATAATTTCATGTCATTACATTGTTTACAGCATAAAAAATATAAATAAATAATGATATTTTATTCATAAGTTATGATATGTCCTCGGTAGAGAACATCAGGACTCAATTAAAAAAATAATAATATTTAATAAAAAACACATGAATGAACATGCATAGGCAAAAACAATACATTTTTAGTTTTCAGGATTTTTATTTTTAAACCAAACTTTGTATAAAAATCTCAACTATGTTATAACAGAATGATTTTATATACCATTTTTCTTTATGCAAAACATGTGTAAAATGGCCATAAACGGGTTTTTTCGTTGTATACAATGTATCTATAAATTAAATCTAAGTTGCATATTAATTTGTTTTTGGGGCAACATGTAGTGAAAAAACAAGTGTAATAAATTGGAGTAATAATTGACAAGATTTTCATAATAATATATAATATTTCATAGGAATATTGATATATATAATTTCTTTCCCTATTCATTTGTTGTGTCTCCCACATTGTGTAATAAAAATGCGTTTAGACCCGATGTCCTCATATGAGGACAAGTAGGAAATCAACGTCCTGTTTCGTAACAGAAAGACATAACATTTTCCTGAGATGCTGATTTATGACACACAGTTTAAAAATTAGTCATATTTAAATGATAATTACAAAATATTACCATATTTCCACAAGGGTGTCACTAAATTAATATTAGACATTTTTGAAGATAGAGAGTGGTCATGGTGAAACATCCAAACATTTAGTATCTCTGAAAAGCCCTGAATGTGCTCTGTACAGGACATCCAGACTTAAAACTGTGGCATGTAGAGTCTCAGAGATATTCACAAAAATATATTGTCTTCAAATGAGAATGCATGGTCTCAGGAGGTCATAAGAGCCGAAAGATTTGAGAAATCATAGGATCAAATAGATTTTGAATCATTTTTAACATGACTCGCCTCCCCTGAGCCCACTGAGTTTTAACAGACCCCCTAAAGCGTGCAAGTGAGTTGGTGGGTGGTAATTGAGAATGAATGGGGGGAAAGTCACGTGAGAGGAGGCAATGCCTCCATCGTGATATGATTGGATATGACTGGTTATGTTCAGCTGTGATTGGTTCATGTGATAAATCCCGCCTCTTGAGTTCATGTGCATTCTGCGTTCATGAATCAGTCTGAATAAACAATATAATGCCATTAATGGGAAGAGTAATTAAAAAAAAAAGTAAACAACTCACACACTTGGATATATCATGTCAAAATAAGACCTAAAAAGTCATGAAAACATTATCTGTGGGAGTTTTTAGTGAGTAATCACCTTGTAGAAATTTAAAGTAAATCTCCATGTCTGTGACCAATATCTACAGAGCTTTGATGACCCGAAAAATTCAAAATTACTCAGAAAGATTCAAAAAATAACTATTAGAAAGAATAGCTGAATATATATATTAATATATTGTTTAAACTGTTACTGCCTTGAGTTATTATTTTGGAATAAATGTAAAATACTTAAAAATACTTGGCTTTAATAAATGGAATAAAATATGGAAAAAATAGATTTCTGTGTAAGTAATGTTTTTTTATCCAAGAAAATGTGACTGGGACATACATTCACATTTGATTTAAAAATAAATAAATAACTCCAAAGTCCTGATCCAATATAACCACAGGAGTTACGTTTTTTTTTTTATTTTATAATTATTATTTAACTATATATAAATTATTTTTATTTTTACTCAATTGTCCTGGAATGTTTGGGTGCACAATCCCTTTATTACCAGTTGTAAAAGGGGTCGCAAGTTGTTTGTCTCTGTAGCGTCGCTGCTGTCAAACAGCATAGCAGACTGGTCATCTCAAAAGAGAGCGAGCGAGAGGGAGCAGATAAAAGAGTGAAAACCAAATACAGCATCATATTCAGAGGAAGAGGCAGAAGAGATGAGAAATGGGAGGATAGATTACATGGACAGAGAGATGGAGAACTTTTATCTCTACCTTAAGGGGACTGACATGGTAGGGGCCCCGATGAGACAGCTCCTCGACTGTAGTCCATTTGTCTCCCTGTTCCAGTCTGTCTCTTAGGAACAAAATCAATATATCTAACCTTTTCAGCAGCCGGAGGCTTAACGCACACGCTCGCGCACACACTGACGCACACTCTTCACCTCACCTTGCCGCTGCTGAGTAAGATTTAGTAAATCACATATCACCTGCTGCTGTTCATCCAGAGACATGGAGCTAGATGGCACGTATATGGCTCAACACAGACGCACAATAAACGAGAGATGTACATATGGACAAAAGACACACAGAAAACGCAGAGGCACAGTGCCATCTGTAGGTCAGTAAGAAAACGACAGCTTCAGCATGAGAAGTGATAACAGGCTATCAAGTTTTGCAGAGGAGGATGTCAAGTTCTTTAGATTACAAAAAAAAGAAATAATTGATTCTTTTATCCATTCAGCAGTGATGAAGCTGCAGTTTAATCTGAGAACGTGCAGATTTGAGATAAAATTCACAGTCTGAGTGTGTATCTGATAGCACACAAGTGGAAAGGAAACGTTCCCTGTTAGAAGCGCAGACTGCTATTAACAAGTTGACTTATAATCTTCATGGTGTCATTCGCCTCATCAATATGAGAGCTCTGATATCTGCATTGTAAGCTGTGGATGACGTGCATTAATCACTGTTTTATGATACAGGCCCACATCTACACAGCAACACCGATGACTCTCAAAATCAGCACAGTCCTTCATTAGGATCCATTGAGGAGTGGATACTAGAAACCTCTCAGACGGTCTGTCTTTATGTAAAGAACACTGACTTCAGCCTTGGGTGTCAATCACGAGTGTGACTAAATCACGTGTTGTTAAAGGGGTCATCGGATGCCCATTTTCCACAAGTTGATATGATTCTTTAGGGTCTTAATGAAAAGTCTATATAAAGTATATACTTTGGTTAAAAATTCTCAATGGTTGTGTAAAACAACACCCTTTTTAACCTTGTCAAAATCAGCTCTGTAAAAATCATCTCATTCTGGTTGAGGCTGCTTTAAATGCAAATGAGCTCTGCTCACCCCGCCCCTCTCTTCTCTCTGTGGAAAGACGAGCCTGTTTACTTTAGCTGCATTTAGCYGCATTTAGCCACGTTTAGCCGCTAAACTTGCTAACTAGCACTTTATTAGGAAAGGCGATCGCAAAGATTCATTAAAAAACCCTTATACTCACTTCTGCTGTAAGTGAAGCTGGATCATGAATGATTTGCGCGAACATAGACGGATATGTGTAGATTGGGAGGCGCATTCCCTTCACTAACAAACTTAATCCACTGCATCTTCAGCTGCTCAGATGTCGGAAGTAAATGACGATCACTATGTTCATTATTACATCCAGCAACACAACACCTCAATCGCTCAATCAGAGATATTCTTGTCTAACTTACATCCCTGCTCAGGCATCGAAACAAAAGAGGGCGGACTGTTACAGCTGATCTGAGGTAAAACGCTCATGTCAATCAACTATCGTGGGAGCGGCCTCTGTCGGTGTGACGCAACAACAACAGGCATCTGAGAATGGCTCGATTTGAGAAAGGGAATATTGTTTTTACAGATTAATTAAAAACCACTGCATGGATTTTTATCTTTATAGGGTAGATTTGTACATACACTGCCAACACATTAATGTTCAAACAGCATGTAAAAGTGAACTTAGCATCCGATGACCCCTTTAAGCCTCGTTCACACAAACAAAATGACCTGAACACATTCATTTGAGTGAAAGCAGCTATCTTCAAGTTATATGAGAGCTTGCAGATGTTACTATTGTGTGGGTATGTTCATCAACACAACGAAGTTAATAGAAGGTGAACTGTATGAAAATATAAAGGTTCAACCAATGAAAGTGAACAGATCTTCTTCTCTTTCAACTACTGTAATCGTGTGTCAGAAAAATGGAGACTCAAGTCACTGTCATGTAATAGTCTCATAACCAGACACTGTGTGATAAGATCCTAACGTCAAGCATTTGTCTACCAAATCAATGGCGACAGAGCTACGACACGCAACAAAATCAATCACAAATCGCAGCCAATTAGCAATTATTATCGCTGCAAGGCCACTACGCTCGCAAACGAATGGATAAATACAGTCTAACTAATAATGATTAAAAATTGACTGATGTATTAATTGAATACACTTGTTTGTTCACATCTTGTTTCTTTTCGTTTATTTTTAAGACCTGAGGTAAAATATCCATTGTCGCTTTTAGTATGGCTATAAAATGTCACGCAAAATGATATTCAAACTCACACCTAAACTTGTTTTAACACTGAATGAAGCATATAATTATTACCTGATATTGACACAAATGGCAATTCACATATACAGTTGAAGTCAAAAGTTTGCATACACCTTGCAGAATCTGCAAAATGGTAATTATTTAACCAAAATATGAAAGATCATACAAAATGCATGTTATTTTTTATTTAGTACTGACCTGAATAAAATATTTCACATAAAAGACGTTTACATATAGTCCAGAGAAAATACAGTTGAATAATAGTTTAATTTATAAAAATGCCCCATTCAATTTGATTCTTAATACCATGTTGTTACCTGAATGATCCACAGCTGTTTATATATATATATGTATATTTATATTAGTGATAGTTGTTCTTGAGTCCCTTCCCAGATAGCACATGCATGTCTGCAAGATGTCTGACAAAGATTATTTGATCTGAAATGCATCTGGTGTGTACAAACATCTGACAGACATCATTAAGATGTCAGTTTTACATACATTCTAAATCCCAAACATCTCAATAAACATATATTTGACATCTGATACGAAATGTCCTATAGACGTATTGCAAATGAGCAAACACTCCAGAAAAATTTTTTCTTGCAGATGTAAATGCAAACATCAAATAGACATCTGCCTGCTATTCTTCAGAAAAATCCTTCAGGTCGCAAAAATTCTTTGGTTTTCCAGCATTTTTGTGTATTTGAACCCTTTCCAACAATGACTGAATGATTTTGAGATTTCATCTTTTCACACTGAGGACAACCGAGGGACTCATATGCAGCTATTACAGAAGGTAACGTTTGCCTTCAACTGTATTTTATCGTAATGTTAAGAAATTTTGAGGCTACATAACCAGCAGTATGTACATATATAATAGATGTACTCTAATAATAATTCTCATCTTTTTCACTAAATGTCCGTAGTGGTTTTACAGACAACATTAGTTTTGTTTGTGCAACAGAGTATTGAATAATCTAAGAGATATTTCTTGTTTTTCATACCAACTGAATACCACCGCTGTGCGTGGTTCTCCCTCTCCAACTTTAATATTTACTAACAGTTCAAAGAATTATGTGGTTTAGAGATATAAAACCTTTTTACTGTTCTCTCAACCAACTGAAGGTCCATAGGCTGGCAGCAGATTAAACAGGGTCAGCTCCGCTTTGCTCATTTTCTGACCCATGATAATCACATCTACATCAGTGCCATTAAGACGCAAGCCATCTTGTTTTGGTCTTTTGAACCCTGATCACACAGAAGATAGAGAGCAGAAGCTAAAAAGCTAAAATGTTGGGGAATAGTTAGGTAAGAATGTCGACTGTTTCTCTTTGGAAACTCTGGAGGAAATGACAAAAAAAATTGGAAATATCTAAAATATTTAGAAACAGATGATTGAGTCAGCTCATTCACCTCCTAGAGATGGGAGATGTCAGATATATGATGTTTCTATGCCACTGTGCTTTGTTTTGTAGCACCACTGGAAATACCATTTGTCAAGCTGATTATCTTAAGGCAATTAGATAAAACTATTTAGATAAATATGTTTAATTCAGTTTAAGAAGAACTTTTATTACAGATTAAAATGAAAAAAATACTTCTTCCCAAAAATATTTCTTGTAGTAGAACGACAAGTGTACGACAACAGTGTGTGTGGTTTAGGCTTTGCCTACATTGTGAGGACATTTGGCCAGTAAAATCTGAAATCACCTACATTCACCTACCCATTGGGCGGTTCCCACAAGGAAACCCATTATTCATGCTTTTCTGAATAAAGTATTCGGCTTCGGGCACACATGCAATATGTGGTTTGACTAACCAGTAGCGAACTCTCAGGGCCAGCAAATATGTCATTGTCGAGGCCTTAGTGGGCCTTTATTTACACAATCAAAAAATGCATGATTTACATAATTAGAGAGGGAAACATGTTCTGATTTGTTGATTGCGTAAAAAGTTTAAACTAGGCCATCTTAAAGGGATAGTTACCTAAAATTAAAAATTTCTAATGTACTCACTTTCATGTTGTTCCAAGCCTGAATGCCTTTATTACTTCAATGGAGGACAAAACAACTTATTCTGGAGTACTCTGCTATCCGAACAACACTGAACCAGACTTTTATTAAATGGATGGGGGGAAATGAAAGTCATACAGGGTTTGGAATAACATGAGAGTGAGTAAATCACAACACAATTTTCCTATTGGTGTGAATCTCTTAAGTATTCAGCGTCATGTCATGCATCTGTTAGTAGCAGTCACATCTAGTTTGAGAGTTTTTTAAAAAATCTCAATAGATTCTTTAGTACTATAAATTGGCTGTAAAACACCGTGATGTACGATTTCCATAGGGTGTCTTATTCACTGTGTCAAGGTGTTTCTTAACAGCATGAATGACAATAAAGGCTCTGACTGAAAATGCAAATGCATGGGGTGCCAATGACTGTAACTATTTGTACGCTAAGAACTTGAAGCAAAATACTGTCACGCATGAGTGTTTTTCCTTGTTTTACTCAGAATATTGTGTGCCGCTTTGGCTTGGCTGTCACTGAGGTACTAGATTTTTTCAATATTGGTTTAGTGATACCTCCCTGTAGCTATCCATTTTCATTCATTTCAGAAAAAAAAACACCTCCAGAGACATTAGCTACGGCTGAGTGAAGTAATTCATCACTGCGAGCTCTTCAAATGCACAGGAGTTGCGTAAAGCAACATTAATGCATTGTTCACCAAACACGATGTTCTCATTTCTCAAACCGCGTAACTCTGCTGCTCTGGGATAAACCTCAGTGGCCTAAAAAGACATTTTGGGAATGATTAAAGAAACGGTTCTGCTGAACTCAGATCAGTAGGCATAAAAAAGAGAGAGAAAGAAAGAGCAGCAGCCGTTATGCCTGGGTGAAGAGACACATTTGAAGGAGTGTGTGGGTCGGAGATGACAGCGGGACTTTTTCATTTGAGTTTTAAGTGCTGGAAGATGTAAGATGTAAGGCTGACAGGCCATGTAAGTTATGAGAGAGTGAAAAACATCTAAGATTGTGACTGCACCGACACACATATGCACAAAGCAGCCCGAGAGAAACAAACACTCTCTGCACACAGATATTAGCATGCACAAACAATTCCCGCCCTGTGGTGTATGTCTCCAGCGACGGAGAATTGATGAACGAAATCATGATTCCGTCACCATAACATCTGGCTGCTGCAGATCCAGCTTCAAATCTGTTTTTGAACCAAAACCGTCTCACCTGTGCCTCAAGGTGTCATTGAAAGAGGCAGGGTGTTAGTATATCCTGCACGTTTGGCTCACAGCACTCCACTAAAGAGCCGTCAGTGCGGAACATTCTGAATAAAGAAAGTCATTTAGCTGTGTTTTGCTGCCGGACAGAGAATAAGTGATTGCCCTGGGCTCCTCTCTACTCACTCTCAAAAACAAAGTCATAATTGAGGTCTTTGTAGGGGAGAACATTAGACTGTGAAACATTTATGCGCGCGTTCGCCTGCCGAATAATAATAATGCCGGCAGTGTTGTCTCTTTAATATTAAAAAACACAAACATTTGCACGAGTTATCTTCCTTTATTACCAAATGCAATAATGAGATGTTTGTGCTACCAGATGATTCTAAGGGAGTACTTCATCTACTGCTAACAATGTCGGCTTTACAGAGGTGAGTAAGTCCCTGTGATTTCTGCAAAGCAGAAAACTAAAAATTTAGCCACAAAAATGGAATTTACAGTATAACATGAATTGTCATGGAATTTGTCAA
>JAHKKF010535034.1:0-12443 GCA_019740295.1 Labeo calbasu | reverse complement strand
AAGGAACTTTAGGACATGACTCAACACCTCATAAGACTATATTTCACTCTAACAGATATCTATACTGCATTGAGTTCAAACAAGCTCTTTAAACGTATGCAGAAGCATTATTTACTGCCATTAAATAACATAATAACTACAATTTCCAGCACGTAAAGCCATTTTCATAATGTAAATAAATTAGTAATGATGCATCGACTAAAAATAGGAAGGATGTGCAAAATCAAGGAGAAGCCAATATTACGCCAAACTAATGATGTCAGCATTTTAATGAGAATTATTACTTGTTTACAGTCTTTGAACAGTTTCGAATCCAAATTTAAACATAAGAAAATGGCTGAATTTATGTCATTAATAATTAATAATAATATAATGAATAGCTTATTTATCCGGCCAACATCATTTACTCTTAAAACCTCACTTTCACAAACAACATATTGTAATAAACTAACCTAAAACCTGAGGTGTAGTTATATTTAAATTACATATAGCCTAACTAGTGCCAAATATATACAGGCCTATAAACAAACGAACAAAACGATACAGAAAGTGGGCTGACTTAATTTCATGCTCTAAAAATACACATGTATTTGTCTGTTCCTAATAAAAACACAAATAATAAAGCCGTAATAAATGACATGAAACCTTCTTTGTTCATTCATGTTATTAACTTAAACTAGGCCAAATCATAACAGACTGATATTAGTGACCGTTATGATCACATGTACTTCATTTACTCATTTTTAACACCTACTAACGTTAATTTAAGCATGAAATGTAAAATGCGTATAGATTTAGTAAGATTTTATTGTTTTTCTAAATGAAAACAAACCGATTAACATTAGCACAACTGCTAGCGGTTACTTATCAACCCGGTTGACATCAAAATCTATTTCGAAATGCGCTAAAATACAAAATTACACCTAAACCGTTTAGAAAAAGGTAAAAAAGTCCGAAATCAAACATTTTGTGCCATCAACATTGTGCTGCATTACATCTGAGGGCTGTTAGCCACCGAGCTAACGATGGTTTAACGTTAAAACTCTTCACTTTAAAAATATGTTACTGATTTAAAGACTCACGCACAAACTTTCCCACACAGAATGATTCTAAAATACGAATTACGATCATATTTTCATACAATCGTGTATTGAAGATTATATTTCCTGTCAGGATACGTCTGCAGGTGGTTAGCGGACGCTAACAGAGATGGACGACGGGTGTCACCGCGGAAATTCTTCATGATATTATGTTCTAAACTCACCCCGATGACCACATTGTCCTCTCCTTGAAATTTGGGGATGTATTTGTCTCCCCTCATCACCTCCGAACTGTTTAAAGGCCGAAAACGGCACATGACTTTGATGGTGCACTCGGCCGGGTCCGCCATCTTCAGCTGTGAGGAGGAGGATGAGGAGGAGGAGGATGATGATGATGGTGAGCGCTCCTCCCGACCGTCCTCAGCTTGGTGCGTTTGGTCTGTTTTGGAAGTGGGTTCTGACAGAATGGGTTTTGGATGGAGGGGGTGAAGTTGCTGTCACACCCCCTAACACAGGCGCACAGAGATAATGAAACAAGCAGGGGCTAGTTGTCACATTGGGAAGCTGTCACAAAGGATATTTCATAGCAATACATCCATTAAGAATAATAAAAATGCACCAACTTAGATGTACATGAAAAAGCTTTTAAATACTTTCAAGTTTAAATTCACAAAAAAATTCTCTTGGAAACTAAAATTGCTTGTGACAACTTGCCCCACAATGAATCAAATGCACTTACAAATCTTAAATTCTACATCAGAGCTCTATGTTTCTGTTTTTGACACTGTGAAGTGTTTTATACTGTACAGTTTTCCAGTAACCCTCAAGATGCACACACACACATTGCTAACTATTCTTTGCAGACGCAGCATTGATTCTGGATGATTCAGGGATCCGTTGGATCCTGATGGATGTGTGATGCCAGGGGATGTCAGAGATGCTTTTGCAGAGCCGGAGGCCGAATTCTGGTGGATATTGGATGGTTAAATATAAACATCTTGTATCAGCTCTGATTCACTCACGTTGATTAAGCATAGGCTTGTTGATTTAGAAGTACACCGCTGCTAAAGATATGATAAAGGAATATTCCAGATTCAGAACATAAAGTTAAGTTACCACATGAATGAAAATAACAGAGGAGTTTCATGAGGGAGTATTATATGTTGACTTCCTGCCAACCATAACGTCATGCACAGATGTCGTTGGTGGAAATTACTCATCACAAGTGCTGCATGGACACATACACTGTACCCGGGTGTGGCAGGAGGACACATGGCTGGAAATACTTCAGATCCCTGAGTATGAGCAACAGTAGCAATGCTTGCTTTAGCAAATGCTGATAATAATTAGATACAGCATTTTCAGAGTGGTCGCTGCTGGTACAGATTTAGTTCTGAGATACATAACACATTTTTGTGGTTAAAAGTATGTTTCTCAGTTGCACTACTGTATTGACACAGATGGCCCAACCAGCTGCTACTTCAAAAGACATTTCATAAGTGATGAGATTTGGGAGTTATTACGTTACAGAAGGCAGAGGTGCATCAATGAAATGCTGTACCAATTAAAGTCAACATGAAAGACACGCAATCCATTATACTTTTGTAACATGAAGTCTTATCAAGGTTTTTTTTTTTTTGGCAGAAATGAATACTTTCATTCAGCAAGGATGCATTAAGCTGATCAAAAGCGGCAGTGAAGAGATTTATAGTATAAAGGTTTCTATTTCAAATAAATGCTGTTCTTTTGAACCTGAAGTATTAAAGGCACTGGGATTGTTTTTATGTTTTCAACATTGATAACTATAAGAACTGTTTTTTTAAGTAGCAAATCAGCATCTCTGAAGGATCATGTGACACTGAAGACTGAAGTAATGATGCTGAAAATTCAGCTTTGCATCACATGAATAAATTACATTTTAAAATATATACAAATGGAAAACGGTTATTTTAAATTCTAAAAATATTTCACAATATTGCTGGTTTTTTCTGTATTTTAAATTTTTTTTAAAAAATGCAGCGGCTCCAACCCTGACCAAACACACCTGAACCAGCTAATCTCAAGGATCTCAAGGAGCACTTGATAATTACAGACAGGTGTGTTTGATTAGGGTTGGAACTAAAGTCTGCAGGAAACTCAATCTCTAGGAACAGGGTTGGGCACCCCTGGCGTTAGAGACTTTCAAAAACATAAAAAAATTATTTTAATGGTACTACGATATATATTCAAACTAGCAGTCAAACATTTCTGAACAGTACGATTTTTTATGTTTTTTTAAACAAGTCTCTTCTGCTCAATAAGCCTGCATTTATTGGTTCCAAAGTACAGAAAAAAACAGTAAAATTTTAAAATATTTTTAATATTTCAAAAACTGTTTTCTATTTGAATATATTTTAAAATGTAATTTATTCCTGTGATTTCAAAGCTGTATTTTTAACATCATTACTCCAGTCACATGATCCTTCAGAAATCATTCTAATATGCTGATTTGGTGTTCAAAAAACATTTGTTATTATTGTTGAAAACAGCTGAGTAGAAGTTTTTCAAGTTTCTTTGATGAATAGAAAGTTCAGAAGAACAGCATTTATCTGAAAAAGAATCGTTTGTAACATTATAAATGTCTTTATCATCACTTTTGATCAATTTAAAGCATCCTTGCTAAATAAAAGTATTAATTTCTATCATTTCTTTCCCAAAAAGTGTACTCAACTGTTTTAAATATTGATAATAATAATAATAATAATATGTTTCTTGAACAGCAAATCAGCATATTAGAATGATTTCTAAAGGATCGTGACATTGAAGACTGAAGTAATGATGCTGAAAATTCAGCTTTGCATCACATGAATAAATTACACTTTAAAACATATACAAATAGAAAAAGGTTATTTTAAATTATAAAAATATTTCACAATATTGCTGTTTTTTTCCTGTATTTTTAATTTTAAAAAAATGCAGCGGTGAGCATAAGACAGGGGTGCTCAACCCTGGTCCTGGAGATCGACTTTCCTGCAGAGTTCAGCTCCAACCCTGACCAAACACACCTGAACCAGCTAATCTCAAGGATCTCAAGGAGCACTTGATAATTACACACAGGTGTGTTTGATTAGGGTTGGAACTAAAGTCTGCAGGAAACTCAATCTCTAGGAACAGGGTTGGGCACCCCTGGCGTTAGAGACTTTCAAAAACATAAAAAAATCATTTTAATGGTACTACGATATATATTTACACTAGCAGTCAAACTTTTTTGAACAGTACGATTTTTTATGTTTTTTTAAACAAGTCTCTTCTGCTCAATAAGCCTGCATTTATTGGTTCCAAAGTACAGAAAAAACAGTAAAATTTTAAAATATTTTTAATATTTAAAAAACTGTTTTCTATTTGAATATATTTTAAAATGTCATTTATTCCTGTGATTTCAAAGCTGTATTTTTAACATCATTACTCCAGTCACATGATCCTTCAGAAATCATTCTAATATTCTGATTTGCTGTTCAAAAAACATTTATTATTATTGTTGAAAACAGCTGAGTAGAAGTTTTTCAAGTTTCTTCGATGAATAGAAAGTTCAGAAGAACAGCATTTATCTGAAAAATAATCGTTTGTAACATTATAAATGTCTTTATCATCAATTTAAAGCATCCTTGCTAAATTAAAGTATTAATTTCTATCATTTCTTTCCCAAAATGTACTCAACTGTTTTAAATACTGATAATATTAGTAATATGTTTCTTGAACAGCAAATCAGCATATTAGAATGATTTCTAAAGGATCATGTGACACTGAAGACTGGAGTAATGATGCTGAAAATGTAGATTTGATCACAGTAATGTAATAAATTACATTTTTAAATATATTCAAATAGAAATAATGTTTTCGCTATACTTTGGATCAAATAAATGCAGGCTTGAGCAGAAGAGTCTTCTTAAAAAACAAAACAATAAAAAAACATTGCACTGTTCAAAAACTTTTGACTGGTAGTGTATATATATATTTGTGCTGATGAATTAAGCAAAACAATAAAATGGTATGATTTATCATCATATCATTTGAAGCATTTTAAGCAGTGGACGCATGTTGGGCCTGCAACTTTGACACCATTTCCTAGTATCATCCTCAGCTCGTGTCCTT
Organism: Labeo calbasu; assembly: GCA_019740295.1. Lineage (NCBI taxonomy): Eukaryota > Metazoa > Chordata > Actinopteri > Cypriniformes > Cyprinidae > Labeo > Labeo calbasu. The sequence continues at coordinate 7,272 of JAHKKF010535034.1, read as the reverse complement.
ACACCTGAATTTCTATTAGGGGATCAATAAAATGCATCAATCTCTGTGTCCTTTCACTAAACCCTCTGACACGTCTGCTCAATAGACTGTGTAGGAATGTGTGCGTTTGTGTGCGTTATCTCTGGTCGTCACACTGCATGACCCAGTCACGCCTGTTGCCACTCTTGGTGAACATCAGGACATCACTGCAGGCGACAGGAAGCTGGAACGACACGTCTCAACAGCCCGGTTTAAATGGACAGATGGATGAGAGAGATAGAGAAAGAAACAGAGCTCTGCTGGGATTCAGAAAAAAACAGGCTTGTCTGGGTGTTGCCTATCTAAGGGACTTTCTCATTAATTTGAGGAAAAATATTAGGGCAGAGCTGCAATGCAAACAAAAACAGTTAATGACGCTCTGATGAAATGCTTTGCTTTATGTAAATAACAATTGAAGGGATAGTTGCATTTTCATTATTTACTTACTATGTGGTTGTATGAAAAACAGCTTTAAATTTCTTTCTCGCCTTCAAAAATCTAACACCTTAATACCATTTAGCAGTCATTTCTATGTCACTAAATTCAGCACTGATGAATCTGCAGCCGTCTTTGTTCGTGATGTGTCATTAAAAGCTCATATCTAACATTTAATGTATTAAATGCAAGGATGTGGCATTCGTCAGTTGATTTGCCTTTTAAACATTCTTTTATACAGTAGTTTGATATCATAAGCAGGACAGACAAAGCATAGCGTGTTGTATGTGTGTGTATGAGTAAGTCTATAGGAGAACACCTGTTCTGGTTGGACGAGATCCTAAATACCCCTCGGTCTGTGTTTGGGGTTAGGCTGTGCAGGCCTGTTAAATTCATTCTCTGCCGGACAAGAGCTTAGAGCAGATGTTGTGATTCATCACGCTTTTGTCATACTGTATGAGCACGGCATAGTCTGAATATTTACTTCATGCATTACAGGGTAGAACAGCGCCAACCTGTGCTGATAACACAGAATAGCAGGTCAAAGCCATTGGGATTTTCTTCAGTTCTGCAGTTTCGTGGCTGTGTTCACAATGAAGTATTTGCATACCTCTTACCACCCAGTTTTTGTTCTAATTTGTATACTGTATATTGTTATTGTAGAAATAAAAGCTACTATTTTACTGACTATTTGACAAAAATCAGTAGGATATCCTGCAGTATTCTATGGAAGCCCACTTCCACCACATAAGAAAAACATTCAGGCCTTAAAAAGTCTAAATTATGACATACTCAAGTCATACTTAAAAGACAAAAAGACAAAATTATGACTTACTAAATCAAAATTTTAAAAAGTCGTAATTATGAGATAAAAAATTGAAATTCTGAAATTGAAAGTCATAATTACGAGATAAAATGTTGAAATTATAAGAAAAAAGTTGAAATTATGACACACTTAAGTCATAATTACAAGACAAAAAGTCACAATTACGAGATAAAAAGTTGAAATTATGATTCAAGTCGATAGTGATAATTTCAACTTTTTACCTTATAATTTCTACTTTTGTCGTGATTTCGACTTTTTATCTCGTAATTATCACTTTTTTAATCGTGATTTGGACTTATCATCTCATTACGACTTTTAAAGTCATAATTTCGACTTTATCTCGTAATTATGATTTAAGTCATAATTTCAACTTTTTATGTCATGATTTCGACTTTTTAAATCATGATTTTGACTTTTTATCTCATTAATACTTTTAAAGTCATAATTTCGACTTTTATCTCATAATTTCGACTTTTTATGTTGTGATTTCGACTTTTTATCTTGTAATTATGACTTTTAAAATCATGATTTTGACTTTTTATCTCATTACAACTTTTAAAGTCATAATTTAAACTTTTTATCTTGTAATTATAATTTAAGTCATAATTTCAACTTTTAAAGTCATAATTTCAACGTTTTATTTCGTGATTTCGACTTTCTATGTTGTGATTTCGACTTTTTATCTTGTAATTATGATTTGTCAATTTCGACTTTTAAAGTAATAATTTTGACTTAAGTCATAATTTTGACTTTTTATCTCAATTTCGACTTATCTCATAATTGATTTATCTCAGAATTTTGACTTTTTAAGTCATGATTTCGAATTTTTCTCATAATTTTGACTTTTTTAGTCAAAATTTCAACTTTTCATCTCATAATTATGACTTTTAAATTAAATTAAACTCATAATTTCGCTTAAGTATGTCATAATTTTGACTAAGTCATGAATTTTTTTCTTACATGGCGGAAATGGGCTTTGATAGTATTCTGTATAGTACACTTCCTTCTACTTCAAAACTTCACATATAATTCAATGTGTTACTTGCCTTTCTTTGTAATTATTTGTGATTTTTACATAAAAAAATACATATATCAGAACTGCACAGAAACAAAATAAAAAAAAAAATTTTAAATGAAATTTTAACAAAACAACAATTGGTTGTGTTTTACTACGATTTTTTTTTCTACGCAAACATGAGATCATCAATTCAGTAAATGGAATTCAGTTACTGTTTTAAAAATAAAACCTTTTTTTTCATTTAATTTTCAGTAAAAATGTCCAATCAGACGATGAGTCAAGAAGAAAATATTGTAAATTGTGATTGAAAATTTAAATACTAAAAAAAATTAAATGGAAGGTCAAGTCAATTGCATTGCATTGTGGGATATGGAATTCTATGCAGCTGATTTGTGCAAAATTCTACCAAAAACAGTATGTGTACTATGACAGCATGTAATTCTAATACAATCCATGTCCACGAAAATGGAAAGGCACAGGTGCAGAAAACAGAATAATTAGGTATGAGAATAACGAAACCGAATGCAACTGGTGCTGGGCATTGGGAATTGGAGAAAAAGAATGAATATTGGGAGAGAATATTCAGAGAAAGTTAATGGAAGAAAAGACAGAACTAGACAGGAAGACACAATACTCATTATTTTGTCTCTCAGTTCATTTGGACCTGTCAGTTTGACTGTCATAACATGCTACGTAATTATAACTGTCGGCTACAGGACGCAATTAGCGCCGCGTCCCATAGGTCTGAATTACACACGCACAGCACAGATAATAACCTGTACATTCTCTTTCACACACACACAAAAATGCAGAATAATAAAGGTAGGCCTAACAGTGACCGGCCACTTTTTCAGAACTGCTATTCTCATGCTTGTTTTCTCTTTAAATTATTAAAAAAAAAAGTTCATGAATAGGATAAAAAAGTGTGTATAAGTATACTAGCATTTTTTTTTTGTAAACATGAGATCATTACATGCTTGTTCAATTTAGTATATGGAATTCAGTTATCATCTTAAAAATAAATGTTTTTATTTTTTTTTATCTATTTATTTTTTTTGTTAATTTTGCATTTAGTTGAGTAAAACGTCCAAATGATTAGTCAAAAAAGTATTTTATTTTATTTTATTTCATTTCATTTCATTTGTGCCTTGCCATAGAGCATGGCCTAGTCGTAGATCAGGGTTAATACTCTAACAATAAACCATTACTTATTACTTAAAAAAATTACTTTATTTCAGCTATAGTTGCAACATTTGCAACATTTCTTTTTTTTTTTTTGTGCATTAATAAAAATGACAAAAACAAATAGATGTCTAACTTTAAAATTGAATTAAATTATTTATCCTAATTATACAGTTTATACAAATAATTATAAGTCATTTAATTTTACATGTTCCAAATATTTATGAATATTTAATTTTATATAATGACATAAATGACCTATTTTAATGACTATGCATGCATTTTTTAGAGACTGCATGGACTACATAACTATGTTATCTGTCAACAACAAATTGCAGTGGCATGTTAAAGCAGGCATTAATCACAAGACGGGTGTGTTTCATATGTCTTATATAAGCATGCAACCTACAGGCCCTACTGGCTCCAGGATACCCGAGAGCAGAGGGAGGACGTAAAAGCATTTGGGCGTAATGCTGTGTGCATTTCAAATTGATTATAAATATACATCACACTCCGTCTCAGTCGTGTCCACACCTGTCACATACTTCACTCTGTGATGAGTGATGACTAACACATCTCGTTACCATAGTTACACCACAACCCCCATCATGAGGCGGGAGTTAAGGTACCGTGACGGGACTGAACAAACTCATTGTTGTCATTTAGGGATTACATTTAGCACAAAGCTATAGATTATCCCTGCTGCTAAAAAACAGACAGCTGTTATCACAGCCATATGGCAGTACATCCCATCAGCCATCAGCAACACTCAACTATAATACAAAACACATGGCCACACGAATTGTCAATCAAGCAAAACTGAGAGGGGCTACTCTTTCTAATTGAATGTTTTCACTAATTTTTTATGTCTTTTTGAATTTAATATGCACTCTGAGAAAAATAAAAGCTGTCACTAAGAAGGTGTATTTTTCAAAAGGTGCTAATTTACACCATTTAGGTACTAATATGTACTCTTTAGGTATTAATATGTACCTTTAAGGTACTAAAAAGCATCTTTAAGGGGTAAATAAGATACAAAAGAGTATCATTTAAAAAGCTACCACCCCATTAGCAGCTTTTGGACCTTTTTTCCTAAAAGTGTGAACTACTAATGTAGGTATCATCTTTAAAAGAGTAATTATTTACTCACCCAGATGTGATTTCAAACTGTAAGCTGTCGTTTTTATTCTGTGAAATGCAAAAGGAAAAATTTTAAGAATCATTATGTAGTTTACTGAACAACTATATTAAAATATATGACAAAACACACCATAAGCGCCATAATAATAGGTGTCACAAAAGTAAAAGTAGTCCACATGACTCATATACTATAATTCTAGGTCTTCTAGAATCACTTTACATGAGGAACAGACTATAATTTAAAGGATTAGTTCACTTCCAGAACAAAAATGTACAGATAATGTACTCACCACCTTGTCATCCAAGATGTTCATGTCTTTCTTCAGTCGTAAAGAATTTTTTTTTTTTAAGAAAACATTTCAGGATTTCTCTCCATGTAATGGACTTCTATGGTGCCTCCAAATTTGAACTTCCAAAATGCAGTTTAAATGCAGCTTCAAAGGGCTCTAAATGATCCCATCTGAGGAAAAATGGTCTTATCTATTATCTACAATTTACATACATTTCAACCTAATACGCTTGTCTCGTCTCTGTGTGAACTCGGTCGTGATAGTTAGGGTACGTCTAAAAACTCCCATCTCATTTTCTCCTCCAACTTCAAAATCGTCCGACATCGCTGCAGAAGGACCAAACCAGAGTTTAGAAAGTGAACATGCAAAGAAGATCAAACACTCTTTACAAAAAAAGGTAAAAAGAGCGATATAGGACGATTTTCAAGTTGGAGGAAAAAATGAGAAGGGAGTTTTTAGACGTACCCTAACTGTCTTGACCGGAAAAAAGTTCACACAGAGCAAGACAAGACGAGCGTTTGAGGTTAAAAAGTATATAAACTGTATTTTTTTTTTTTTTTTAGAAAATAACCGATCATTTCGCTAGATAAGACCCTTCTTCTTTGGCTGGGATCATTTAGAGCCCTTTGAAGCCGCATTTAAACTACATTTTGGAAGTTCAGATTTGGGGGCACCACAGAAGTCCATTACATGGAGAGAAATTCTGAAATGTTTTCCTCAAAAAACAATTTCTTTACGACTAAATAAAGACAGACATGAACATCTTGGATGACAAGGGGGTGAGTACATTACCTGTAATTTTTTGTTCTGGAAGTAACTAATCGTCTAAGCCAATTTAACTCAATTTAACTCAAGATTTTAGTATTACCTCAACTGCTTACCAATGGATCCTCTGTAGTGAATGGATGCCGTCAGAATCCAAATATCTGATAAAAACATCATAATAATACACAAGTAATTCACACCACTTCAGTCCATCATGGACATCCTGTCAAACGATTTTTTGTGATAAACAAATCTATCAGGACTTTTTTAACTTGCTTACATTTTTACCATTGCTTCAATAATTCATAATATTGCGTTCTGCGGTGAAAAGTCATCCAAGAAATAGAAAAATATGCACAGATCAAGCACCGTTTACAAGTGAAAACCATCTAAAACAGATCTAAACAAATATATTGATAAACTTTTTTCACTAGAGGTAGCATTATGGACTCCTATTTTGGTCAGAAGCAACAGTTAAAAATGCCATAATAATGGATCTGTTCCTCACAAAATGCAGCTTTTTGTTTCACAAGACGTTAATTGATGGACTAGAGTGGTGTGGATTACTTGTGGATTATTGTGATGTTTTTATCAGCTGTTTGGACATTCTGACGGCACCAACTCACTGCTGAGGATCCACTGATGAGCAAGTGAGGGAATGCTGAATTTCTATAAACCTGTTATACATCTTGAAAGGCCTTAATTATTAGTCCTATGAAACATTTCCACCAAAACAGCATGCAACAGTTAGAGTTACTATAGTAAAACCATGTTTAAATGTTCATAAGGATTGTTTCAGCATTTTAGAAATGTTAGAACATGTTAGAAATCTTCCTAAGTCCTCTTCATGTATTTACAGTAAGTCCAGGCCATTGAAAACTCAGTAAATGACGAATGTTTCTTGGCAACTGAAACATATTGTATGGTGTTGCACAAATGCCTTTAGACTTCAGCAGAAGTTACTATAGCAACTGGTGCTATTTCATTTGCAAGGTTTTGTGTTAGCATTCTCCTGTTGCTTTCAATATACCGAAGGTTAATTGTTTGATCCCAGCAGGCTGTGGTGGTGCAAACGGATCAAACTAGCCTGCTTTCCACTGGTCCCCAGAACCAACACAGAATGCAAAACTGATATAAAATATGTCTGCAATGCACCACTGCCATCATACTTCTGGGAGTATCCCGTATGTTTTTTGTCAATGCACTTTGGGCCTTCACCGGGTGTGAAACCATGTTTAAATAAATGTGATGTTTGCATGGACCAGCATTTTCCATGGATCAGTTTTCTGTCTAATTCTTATGGATGAGTCAATATAACTAGGATCAAACTGACTTAATCAAGAGGATATGAAAATAAACGTGCAATACATTTTTGAACCACTAAACGGCGCTTTAGGACATCAGTGAGTACAACACAGCAATTCAGTGGGGACTTTTTTGCATTAATAACATATGCATACATGTATTTATGCATACATTTTATTTATTTAAATAGTAGGATTTGTTTAAATATAGTTTTCATTTTCTTTGTGCAAAGTATTTATATGTTTAAATAAATATTACCCATACATATTTTCCTTAAGACTTTTTTTCCTTTT
>JAHKKF010535033.1:20037-34689 GCA_019740295.1 Labeo calbasu | reverse complement strand
TAATAATAAATGTTTCTTGAACCGCAAATCAGCATATTAGAATGATTTCTGAAGGATCATGTGACACTGAAGACTGGAGTAATGATGCTGAAAATTTAGTTTTGATCGCAGGAAAAAATTACTTTTTAAAATATATTCAAAACAGTTATTTTAAATATTTAAATAGTAAAAAATGTACTGATTTTGCTATACTTTGGATCAAATAAATGCAGGCTTGCTGAGCAGAAGAGACTTCTTTAAAAAACCTTAAAAATCTTGACTGGTAGTGTATTTTTTTTTTTTTTTACATTTACTTTCATTAAAATATATTATTTTGCTCCACCTCTGAACAGTTATTTGCAAACTCACATTCAAGAGACCAGCATCCAACATATAAGAGCAATTTCAATAAGAAAAACATAAATGTGGCATTACAATTCAATGAAATAATGAGTTTATTGTCATAATGATATTATCTTTCTCTTTGTTTCAGTGCAACATGGGAAGGGAGCCATTTCCTCTTCCACCAGCTCCTGCTCCTGCGTGTATACAATCTGAAGGTTACTATGAAGATCCACAACCCTATGATCCTATAAGCATCAATGGTACGTCTCGAATTGGGTCCAAAGTTTCATTAGGTTTTATCTGGTTAAAAAAGGATATCTCCAAAGATTAGGTTAGTGATTTGTGACTTCTCATTATCCTTCTCACTTTGGTCCTACGAGAGGGAACCTGTGGTCATTGAGTGCTCTGTTTTAGAGTGCTCCGTCCCACTATAGTCTACAGCTTAACTGTGATACAGAGAAGCCTGCGGGCAGGGAGCGCAGAAAACAGTGATGGTCTTTGTTCAACAGTAACCGGTTCTTTGGCTCTGGACACACAGTGACGGAACATTGACCGTGAGCCCAGGAAATGGGGCCAACAGTGATGGGGCATTTGGCTGGGGTTGCAGAGTTCAGCCCAGCGAGGGGACAATCATTTACAATATTCTTCGGCAGATGACGTCTCCTCTTGGTCAAAGGATACAGAGGCATTAGCGTGCAGCTGTGCTGTGTAATATCAACACACAAGGGATGTGCATGGCCAAACTCTGAGATGTTTCAGCACTTGTTTCAGCAGCTGATATCAAGTCAAACCTCAGGTTTCTAGTTGCATATGTTCTGACAGTAATGCAGCCCTAAAATACAAGCAGCATCATTGCTGCAGGTTGCATAAAAACCACAAGACACAAATACTTAGTGTGGTCCAAAATATCAGTATTGAGTTCATGCAGTACTAATGAACTTTTCTCGTGCATCAAACGCACTTAAAACATATTTACTCTTCCTGTTTCTTTCATGTGACACGTAAGCCACATACGGTTTCATAAGCTGTAGCTTCTCACCTGATCTTTTTTTCTCTTCCTCCCTTATTGCATTTCCCCTTTTTATTGTCCTCCTGTTTTTCTGTAGATCTTGGGTGCTTTGCCATCATCACAGGGGTCAGGAAGCGCATAGAAGCTTCAAACAGTGTGGTCTATGCTGTGATCACTCGGGGTATCTATCTCTGTTTCTCTCAGGGTACATCAAGAGAGAAAAACAAACAAAATAGCACTAACTTTATAGGCTGCGGTAAAGCGCATGGCTCTGAGAAAACCTCAGTTTAATGCATCCAGGCTTGAGGCTGCTGACTTTGCATGTGCTTCCTTGCTTAGAAGCATGCTGGATATATTCATGATGTACTCTCACTTCTCCCCAAGTCTCAAAAATACCATTATCTAGACTAAACATTGTTTTAATGGCTCATACAAACCAATCATTCCCCATCATGTCCTGATTTACTAATCCTCATCTCCTTCCTTTTGTTTTCAATGGAAGAAACTCATTCTGAAAGACTGAAAAAAGACCTTTTTTGAGTGAACTGTTCTTTTAAAATTCTGATGTGTTCTCACACAATGCTGAATTCAACAAATTTGCAGGAAGTTACTTCATATTTAAAATATTTACTTTCTTTTGTCCCATTGCAGCGTCACCTTCTTTGCCTACTGATTCATATATTTGTAACGTTTCGCATTTACAGAAGATACAGAACCAGTGAGCAGTTCGTATGAGTCCTATGATGAGGAAGAAGTGACGAAGGGCAAGTCCACAGCGCAGCACCAGTGGCCGTCTCCCGAGGCGTCCATCGAGCTTATGAAAGATGCACGAATCTGTGCCTTCCTCTGGAGGAAGAAGTGGCTCGGTCAGTGGGCCAAACAGCTGTGTGTCATTCGAGAACATCGTCTCTTGGTATGTGACATCATTGCTTATGTCAGTGACACCCATTTCCCACCCATAGCTGATCTATGATATAAATGTTTACACAGATTTCAGTGTTTGCAATTTAGTGTTTATGTCTGTTAATATTACTGGTAGTAATTAGTTAGTTAAATGTTTGCTTTTAACATTAATATGTCCTTTAAACAGACCATTTAGTCAATATAAATAAAAAATGGCTATATTTACTTTCTTAATGCACATTACTGGTCTACCCGTGCATGATTTATTGTTACACATCATTATGAAGAAAAAAAAGTTTGTTATGTTGTAAGGTTTAATCAAAATGTGAAAACTTGGCCACCCCTAAAATGACTTACAGTAGGATTAGTTCACTTCCAGTTTTAACATTTCCTGAAATTTACTCACCCCAGTGTCATCACCCCAATGTCATCCAAGATGTTCTTTCTTTCTTCAGTCAAAAAGAAATTAGGATTTTTCTCCATATAGTAAACTTAAATGGAAGCCAACATGAATGTCCAAATTGCAGTTTCAATGCAAGGGCCTCACACAATCGAAGACAAGGAATAAGGGTCTTATCCAGAGAAACGATTGGTCATTTTGTAAAAAAACCCCACAAATGCTCATCTTGCACTAGTACTGCGATGCACGTCTGCAACTTCACACATTACGTACTCATGTTGGAAAGGTCACACGTGGTTATTTCTTCATCTGTATTATTCCTGAGCTCCAGTTTAAAAAATTAGGATGGTGCGAAAAACATCTTATTTTCTCTTTATAAAGAACGTTTGACTTTCTTTGCACATTCGCTTTGTAAACCCTGGGTCAGTATTTCCACCTAAATCACACGTGACCTTTCCAACCTGAATGCATAATATGTGTATATAAGTCAAGCTAGTGCAAGACCAATACCTCATGTAACTGTTGCTGTTAATTGTTAATTTTATTTATTTTTTTATTTTTTTTATTAATTTAATTTTTTGCTGTGAATGTAATTATTTTTGTTATAAATATTTTGTTTATGCTCTCTGTTTGTGTACACTAAAACAGAAAAAATGTCAAAAAAATAAAGTATATATATATATATATATATATAAAGCTAGTGCAAGATGAGCATTTGTGGTTAAAAAGTATACAATTTTTAAATCGCTATATAAGACCCTTATTCCTCGGCTGGGATTGTGCAGAGCCCTTTAAAGCTGCAGTGAAGCTGCAATTTGGATCTTCAACCCGTTGGCTCCCATTGAAGTCCACTATATGGAGAAAAATCCTGGAATGTTTTCCTTTAAAAACTTTAATTTCTTTTCGACTGAAGAAAGAAAGACACGAACATTTTGGATGACATGGCAGTAAGTAAATTAACAGGAAATTTTTATTCTGGAAGTGAACTAATCCTTTAAAGACCTTGAAAAATTCAAGCTCTCCCCTTGTCACGGAACTTTTCATGATCCAGTCAGCTTTCAGTGAAAAAAAAATCAAGTTCCACACATAAAAATCCTAATCCTGGAATATACAAAATGTTATATGTTAGTTTCAAAATAGGCAGTGTATAATTTTTTTTTATGCTACTACGTTCAGTGCTACAAAAGCTCAAAGGATCAGACTCCACTGCTGGATATCAGTCTGCTGGGCTGCAGTGTTGTCTACAAAGAGAAACAAACTAAAAGGAAAGAACACAAGCTGAAAATAACCCCGCTGGGTGGAGAAGCCATCGTCCTGGGACTGCAGAGCAAAGAGCAGGCCGAACAATGGCTAAAGGTGAGGAACAATGGGGTCTGGCCAATACAGAGGTATAATCAGCGTTGTGTTTGTGCGGACATAGTTTATATCCTTTCATCTCTGTTCAAGGTTATTCAAGAAATAAGTCCAAAAAATACTGCAGGATCTGATGTAACTGACTCTCCAACACTCATCTGCACTAAGGTATGATAAATTGGGGTTTATTCCCTTGATTTAAGTATGAAATATGTGATTTATGCATGTATTTTGGGTGGATTTTTCATAAAGTAGTCTGTGTCAGGTTAAGCTATAAATTTAAATCCTCCCTTTTTGGCAGGGTGAGCAGAGCGAGAGATACTCAGTGGCATCTGAGAGTGGCAGCAGCACAGACAGTCATGCAGAGAACCTGGAGAGCAAAGATGGTGAGAATAAACTATTTCAGCTATTCTTTTAGGTGTCTGTTTGCTTGACTACACTGGAAGTGACCGGAAGTTGTCTTAACTGATAGCGCTGATGATGCATGTCACCTCAGAATGTTGCTTAAAGCGATAGCTTGCCAAAATGAGAAAATTCTGTCATTAAAGGAGAAGTCCACTTCCAAAACAAAGATTCACATATAATGTACTCACCCCCTTGTCATCCAAGATGTTCATGTCTTTCTTCCTTCAGTCGTAAAGAAATTCTGTTTTTTTTTAGTTAAACATTTCAGGATTTTTCTCCATATAATGGACTGATACGGTGCCCCGATTTTGAACTTCCAAAATGCAGTTTAAATGCGACTTCAAATGATCCCAAATGCGGTTGTAAACAGAGAAAGAAGGGTCTTATCTAGCGAAACGATTGGTTATTTTCATAAAAATAATACAATTTCTATACTTTTTAAGGTCAAATGCTCGTCTTGTCTCATCTCTGTCTGGACGTTTTTTTCCGGTTCATGACATAGTTGTCGAATACTCCCATCTCATGTTCTCCCTCAACTTCAAAATAATCCTACCTTACCTTTTTTGTTAAGGGTGTTTGATCTTCTTTGCATGTTCACTTTGCAAAGACTGAGTCGGTACTTCTGCAGCGATGTAGGACGATTTTGAAATTATTTTTGAAGTTGTGGGAGAAAATATGATCGTTTTTCGAGTTTTTCGACATACCCTAACTGTCTTGAGCCATAATACACAAAGTTCAGCGAGAGCGAGATAAGACAAACGTTTGAGATTGAAAAGTATATAAATTGTATTTCTTAAATGAAAATATCGTTTTGCTAGATAAGACCCTTCTTCCTCAGCTGGACTCGTTTACAACCGCATTTGGAATCGCTTGAAGCCGCACTTAAACTGCATTTTGGAAGTTCAAAATCGGGGCCTTTATATGGAGAAAAATCCTGAAATGTTTTCCTCAAAAAACATAATTTCTTTTCGACTGAAGAAAGAAAGACATGAACATCTTGGATGACAAGGGAGTGAGTACATTATATGTGAAATGGACTTCTTTAATTTCTCACCCTCATGTCGCTCCAAACACGTAAGATTTTCATTTACCTTTGGAACTCAAATGAAGATATTTTTGATGAAGTCCAAAAGCTTTCTGACCCTGCATGGACAGCAACACAACTACCACATCCAAGAAAGGTAGTAAGGATATCGTTAAAATAGTCCATGTGACATCAGTGGTTCAGCCTTAATGTAATAAAGCTTCAAGAATACTTTTTGTGTGCAAAGAAAACAAAATAATGACTTTATTTAACGATTTCTTCACTTTCGTGTCACATAAGTACCATACACTTAAAATATGTTGAAACAGAACAGTAATTATAAAATTGTAATAATATTTCACAATTATACTGTTGTCATTTTATCTTTAGTTAAGAAGAAATACGGCAAGTTTAGTAATCTAATGAACATTGGAAAAAAGAAGGTTTCCTCTTTGGAAAGTCCAGAGAAGAATGTGGATACGTCAGGTAACCAATCATCAGTATATTTAGTTGACAAGTTTTCAAACTCCCACTCAATCCACTATTTTATTTGTTCCAGGCTACCTAAATGTCCTGGTGAACACCCAGTGGAAAAGTAGGTGGTGCTCAGTGAGGGACAGGCAGCTTTGGATCTACAGTGACAAAAGCAAAAGCAAAGTGGCCCAGCAGCCACTGTGTCTGGAGGGGTGCATGGTCCTACCAGACCCCAGTCCTGAACACCTGTACTCATTCCGCATCCAGACGGATGGAGAGGAGCTCGCAACCCTAGAAGTGAGTAGAAAGAAAGAAGTTTCATCACTAACTCTTGCATACCCTAGTAAAAAAGTAATAGATTTAAAATGCATGTTTTTTATACTAAGTATTGTTTAAGTCCATTAACATATTTACTGACATATCGCTGATATAAAAATTGTAAACTTTATTTGGAGTACTACTTGTTCGTTCTAGGTAAATGTATTTGGAATATACTTAGCATGAAATAAATGTATTTTAAATACATTTTAGTACATCTTTTCACTAGGGTAGCAAGACTTTTGACTGTGCAGCGTATTCTAACCACACAGATAAGAAGAGATTGTCTGACTGATGTATAAAGCATTCAGACAGTTCATTTTGTTTCTATGTACGTGCGGTTTAGAGCTGAAAAGAGCTCACGATAATAGACTGTGGGAAATAATGTCTATAATCGCACTGCAAAAGCTCATCAAAATAAAGAACAGCAGTCATGAACAGAAAGACAGAAAACACTGAAAACCTGAATGGAAATGTGTTTAGATTTTGTAAATTTATGTCCAGCCAACAATAGTAATATTTCACAGACAGGAAACAAATAGAAAATACAGTTATAAACAGCTTGTCATCTAGTTTGCTCACTACTAAGTACATATGTCAGACAAAAACTCTAAATATCTTCCAATGTTTGTGGAGTATAAAATCTGTCAGGCAATTATTTGTTTCAGCTAAGAGCTACAATACACTTGGACGCTGCAGTAAACCATATGACCAGAGGTCACCGATTAGTAATTCTTTAAACTCTCATGATGAGCCACTGTTCCTCAGTCGCACTGTCTGATGCCCTCATGTAGCCTGTCTTGGTTTCAGTCCAACAGCCTGAATGAGATTTCTGAGAACTTCTCTCTCTTCTTTCAGTTGTGGTGTATACAGCTTTGCAAGATTCACAGCTAATATTTATGTGCTACACAAATAACATTCGCTGCCAAATTATATACACCACTGTTTAAAAGTCTGGGGTCAGTAAGATCGAGTCTGTAATGTTTTTAAAAGAAGTCTCTTTTGCTCACAAAGCTGCATTTAAATGTAGTAAAAACACTAAATATTTTACAATTTAGCATAACTGGTTTCTAATTTCATATTTTTAAAATGTTATTTATTCCTGTGATGGCAAAGCTGAATTTTCAGCAGCCAGTATTGCAGTCTTCAGTGTTACACGATCCTTCAGAAATCATTCTAATATGCTGATTTGATGTTTAAGAAGCATTTCTTTTTTTAGGATTTATTTTGTATTTTGTAAGTCTTTTTTGTAATTCTTGCTGAATAAAAGTATTAATTTCTTTTAAAAAAAAATCAGACCCCAAACTCTTGGATTCTTATGTATTTGTATTTCTTTGTGTACAGTATCTTTTTTTTTACTGACCTCATTCTTGAGTTGTTTATTCATCAGTTTTCAGTAAGACTCTTCAGTAAACAAAGACAGAGGGAACAAAATGGTAACTTGTCAAAATTGCTTCATGGGATAGTTAGTATTGAATATAAACTTCAACATGACTGCCATCTTCAGACCGGAATGAAGTCAGTGGCAAACTGACAGGCTTAGCTGCACTAGTGAAGGTATATGAATATCTCAGTATGTTGTTGATGATTAAATATCATCCTTTTTCCTCTCAGGCTAAATCCTCGGCTGATATGGGCCACTGGCTAGGGCTCATACTGTCACAAACAGGCACCAAAACAGACCCGGAAGATCTCACCTACGACTATGTGAACTCTGAGAGAATATCCAGTATTGTCAACGCTGCCAGGACATCCATGTAGTAAGTTACTTCATGTACATCAGTTGTTATTAAAACAAAATGAACATTTTGTCATCATTTACTCACCCCTATGTTGTCACAAACCAGCAGTGGTTTCTTCCATGGTGTACAAAAGGGGAAAATCTAAACAGAAGCTTGTAGGCTAAAACGTTAAACCTCTAAAATAAAAAACTTCAAAAATGTACCATAATGGCTCTTTTTGTATTTGTTAGTCTAATGCAGAGAAGGTACTCAGAGCCCAACACATACACAGACAGCCTTCCGTCAGACCCTCCTACCTGTGATGATATATACGATGATGTGCCATCCACAGAGAACGAACATGAGGTGGGTTTTGTCTCAAATCTTCATCAGCCACTTTCATGCAGCTGTGTTTATTCTGAGTCATAGACTCAGGATAGTGGAAGATTCACTAAGCATTCCACCAAAAATAATAAGAGTGACAGGAAGTCATTGCTGTGACAGTGTTGTGTTTTTGTAACCCTGCAGGCCATCCAACTTCAATAATGTTTCTCTGATACTGTTGCTCTCTCCGGCTCTAGGAGGTTCAAGAGGTTCAGAATAGCAGCGAGGAGGGAACAGTAAGCGGCGAGGAAAATGGGAAGGACAGAGTGTATCTGGATCTGATCCCGCTTCGCTCCTTCCTGCACACGAGCTCGGGCAGAGTGTCACCTCAGACGTCCAACATCGCACAGACAGAGCTTAGTCCCTCAGCTGCTCCACAGGATGATCAGCTAAATCCTAAAGAGGTTAACATTATAAAATATAAAATGTATGTACAGTTAATATGTACCAAAATAGGAAGGATCATACTAAATGCATGTTATTTTTTATTTATTACTGACCTGAAAAAGATATATCACACACAGTACACATTTAAATTCCGATTCTACAAATCCTTTGGTTTTTCAGCATTTTTGTGTATTTGAACCCTTTCGAACAATGACTGTATGATTTTGAGATCCATCTTTTCACACTGAGGACAACTGAGGGACTCATATGCAACTATTACAGGTTTCAAAGCTCGCTGATGCTCCAGAAAGAAAAACCATGCATGAGCCGTCCAAAAGCCGGGTGTGAAAACTTTTGAACAGAATGAAAAAATGTGTACATTTTTCTTATTTTGCCTAAATATCATATTTTTTTCATGTAATACTGCCCTTCAGAAGCTACAGAAGATACTTACATGTTTCCCAGAAGATGAAATAAGTTAAATTTACCTAGATCTTCAGATTTCAAAAGTTTTCACCCCCTGACTCTTAATGCATTGCGTTTCCTTCTGAAGTATCACTGAGCATTTGAACCTTCTGTAATAGTTGCATATGAGTCCCTCAGTTATCCTCACTGGGAAAACATGGATCTCAAAATCATACAGCTACCGCTGGAAAGAGTTCAAATACACAAAAATGCTGAAAAACCAAAGAATTTGTGGGATCTGAAGAATTTTTCTGAAGAACAGTGGGTAGTTTAACTGTTCAGGACTCATGAACAACTATCACTAAAAACAAAAAGCACAACTGTGGATCATTCAGGTAACAACACAGTATTAAGAATGAAGTGTACAGTTTGTAAACATTTGAATGGGGTCATTTTTATAAATGCATCTATTATTTTCTCATGTGGACTATATATAAACGTCTTCTATGTGAAATATCTTATTCAAGTCAGTACTAAATAAAAAATAACATGCATTTTGTATGATCTCTCTTATTTTGGTCAAATAATTAACATTTTGCATATTCTGCAAGGTGTATGTAAACTTTTGACATCAGCTGTATGTTTTATTTCTTTAAAAAAATTACAAAAATTAAAAATTGTAAGTATTTTTTTTTAAATGGAAAACTTTGGTAACATAACATTCCCTGGTAATCTATAAATAAATAAATCTATTACATTGGTGTTGTAAGCACCAATACAGATATTTATTTATTAAAAATGATATAAAATTGAATGAAAACCATGTAAATATACAAATATTTTAATACAAATGTTTAAAACCTTTACAATTCTTTTCTAAAACAGGACGAGACAAATGAAACCTCATTACCGAGCAGCACAGAGCACCCCGACCCTCCACCTGTTGCTCCTAGAGTAGACACGGACCCCTCTCCAGCACCCAATGTGCACGTCCAGACTCAAAAAATCAGTTTCCTCAGTCAGGAATCCCAAAAGAGGGCCTCTCCCACCTCACTGCCATCCCAAACCCAAACCCTACCCCAGACATCCACACAGACACCTCAGAGTCCACCCACCTCCAGAGGAAGAGCTGCCAGCACAGATAGATTTTTCGAAAAACTCAAGTTCTCTCCAGCAGGTGAGGGCTGTCACTTGTAAAATAGACCCACAAAACTTTTATTTATTTACCCTGCTGTGCATTTCCCAGTAATGCACTCAAGTGTGCATACCTTCAGTATGTGAATGTAGGTCACGACTCAATGTTTCTACACATTCTCTCCTGTTTAGCAGGCCCAGGGTCGGTTGAGGTGAAATTAGGGAAGAACAGGACGGAAGCCGACGTGCGGCGTTACACAGATGAGAGAGACCGGCTGGAACGAGAGAGGGAGGAGGTTAAAAACACTCTGGCCACACTGAGGAAAGACAGGCGAGAGGTGAAAGAAGAGCTGAGCTCCTGCCAAGGTACTGCAGCGCCACCTAACGGTGATGTGTGGAAATGCCCAGATGTTAAAAACATAGATTTGATGGCTTTGCGTTTTCTTTCTTTTTTAAAAGTGCAGTTGTTTTTATATATTACTTGTTAGTTCTGACATGCTTTTAATTATGGCTCATATAGACCCCACTCAGCAGGCCTCTCTGGAGGCTCGTCTGAAACAGATGGAGGAGACGTGTCGTGAAGCGGAGCGTCGACGAGTGGAGGTAGAGCTTAGCCTGGTGGAGGTGAAAGAGAATTTGAGAAAAGTGGAAGCTGGACCCTTTACACTGGGCACCACAGTAGATAGCAGTCTACTGGAAACTACAACGGTTAGTATGATGACAAGATTCAGTTTCGCTATGAAAAACAGCAATCAACATTTTAAAATATATAAAAATAGAAAATAGTTATTTAGAATTGTAATAATATTGCACAATGTTAAAACCTCTTTCTGCCTGCAACTTTTGAACAGTAGTGTATGACCTGCAAAACCAAGTGAGTTGCTCATCTGACAACAGTTCAGGAAAGTTAAAGGGACAATTCACCTCAAAAAGACAATTCTATCAATAAATATTCACCCTCATGTCGTTCCAAACCTGTGATACCTACGTTCATCTTCATAACACAAGATTATGAAGATATTTTTGAAGAAATCCAAGAGCCTTCTGACCCTGCATAGACAGCAATACAACTGACACGTTCAAGGCCCAGAAAGGTAGTAAGGACATCGATAAAATAGTCCATGTGACATCAGTGGTTCAACCTTAATTTTATGACGCTACAACAGTACTTTTTGTGCACAAAGAAAACAAAAGTGAATTTATTTAACAATTTCTTCTCTTCCGTGTCAGTATCTTGACACATCCGTGTTCTGATGTAGAACGTCCATCTCTCTTAGTTCATCGTTTGTATATTCTATTTCAAATAGGTATGGTTAGATTTTATCAAAAATATCTTAATTTGTGTTCTGAAGATAAACAAAGGTCTAACAGGTTTGGAACTACATGAGGGTAAGTAATTAATGACAGAATTTTCATTTTTGGCCGAACTGTCCCTTTAAAGGAGTTGTTCAAATCCAGAACAAAAATTTACAGATAAATTACTCACCTCCTTGTCATCCAAGATGTTCATGTCTTTCTTTCTTCAGTTGTAAAGAAATTATGTTTTTTGAGGAAAACATTTTAGAATTTCTCTCCATATAGTGGACCTCAATGGTGCCCGTGAGTTTGAACGTCCAAAATGCAGTTTAAATGCAGCTTCAAAGGGCTCTAAATGATCCCAGCCGAGGAATAAGGGTCTTATCTAGCAAATCAGTTATTTTCTAAAAAAAAAGACAATTCATATACTTTTTAACCTCAAATGCTCGTCTCCCATTTCATTTTTTCCTCCAACTTCAAAATCGACCTACATCGCTGCGGAAGCACCAACCCAGTGTTTACAAAGTGAACAAGCAAAGAAGATCAGACGCCCTTTAAAACAGCGATCTAGGATGATTTTAAAGTTAGAGGACAAAATGAGATGGGACTTTTTCGACATACTCTAACTGTCATAAACCGGAATACACAGAGTTCACGCAGACCTAGACTAGATGAGCATTTGAGGTTAAAAAGTATATAAATTGTATTTTTTTTTAGAAAATAACCAATCGTTTTTGCTAGATAAGACACTTTTTGCTCGGCTGGGATCATTTAGTCTTTTGAAGCTGCATTTAAACTGCAGTTCAAACTCGGGGGCACCAGAGAAGTCCACTATATGGGGAGAAATCCTGAAATGCTTTTCTCACAAAACAATTTCTTTACGACTGAAGAGAGAAAGACAGGAACATCTTAGATGACAACAGGGTGAGTAAATGACCCGTACATTTTTGTTTTGGAAGTGAACTCCTTTAAGAACTAAATTCCACTGTTTTTAACGATTGTACTCTATTTGAGTGACACAAGTCCAGCTGACTTATATTTTTGTGTATTCTAGCCCAAGATGACACCTGTATCCAGCCCTGCTCCAAATACACCCACCAACACCACCAACACCACCAACAATGGAGATTCTCCCGTCAACTCCGCCACAGCGCTGAAGAACAGACCCCTGTCCATCATGGCATCCGGCAAAGGAAATGTTCTGCAGAAGGCCAAGGTCAGAGTCCACGTATGCCTCCATAGTGCCAGATAAAATAAAAGCTTACTGGCCCCAAACTTTTGAATGGTAGTGTACATCTATGTAACAATGGTATGTGAATATGATAATCCAAGTTGCAATTATTACAACACCACAAGTGTATTCAGTCATCTTTTGTAACAATATTTTCCTGTGTTACTGTCTGAGCTGATGTTATTCTCTCTGCAGGAATGGGAGAAAAAATCCACAACCTAGTGGATGGAAACAGAGAGCACAAATGAACTTTTTAGCCAAAGCTCAAAGGACTGCTAAGGCAAATGCTTCAGGCAGGGCGTGAGAGAGAGAGGGGGTGTGTCCAGTGACCTGCAGGCCCCGCCCCTCTGAAACATCACACTCCACTAGCCCTGCTTCTCTGCATTCAGAGGCTGAGATGGTACTGGGTACATGCAGGCAGCTGATCCAAGACAATATTTTCTGTTCCCTGCCAAATAACGCCACTGGACGACAATAGATTGGAAATCTATTCAAGTCATTTTTATGTAAGAGAAAGGAAGGGAATAACTGAAATAACTCTTCCAGTGGTGTGCACATTATTTAATGGATGTTTCACAAGAGACCAAAATCAGTTAGGTGAGCTTCGAGAACCACTATTTTTAGATTGAAATATTAGAAACCCTAAATCAGCCATTTGTTACATCTGGTACATTGTAGCTTGGTTCATGTATGCTGGTAACCAAGATGTGAATATATATTACATATCCGTTCAGTGTTTTTTAATTTGTTACTGTACGCTAGCTGAAACATGCACTTTTTATTCAAATAAAAGTTTGTACTGACAACAATTCATGTTTATGTAATACCAATAGTTTCCAGTAGGTGGCACCAAAACAACACTGAGTTAGACTCAAAGTTCTGGAAAAAATTTAATAGCTTTACAATAGACAAATGCACCATTGTAGTTAATACAAAATAAATATGGTCAAAAACGTAAGCCTCTAACATGAGGTTTTCTGTAACGAGGAGTTTTCAGTATGACAGATCACAAGCAGGTCCAAATCTTAGACAGAATATATGCTCATTAACAATTTCAGTGCTGAATAAACTATACAAATAGCATAAAAATCCTTATTTGTCACTAATAGCATTTACAAAATTCATGAAATACATAAACATCCCGTTTGAAGTGTATCCTGGCTTGCATGTTCATTAGCATCTTAAGTCAATGTGAATTTTTATTTTGTAACACACATCACTGTCTGTGTTTTTTCTCTTTATCTGTGTTGTGTTTGGGACGCGTGTCTCCTGCGGTGCTGTCTATAGCGTTGCAGCAGCTCTTTTTCACTCTTGTACTGATGGCGCCTCAGGCCTGCAGGTTTAGGAAGGTCTCCTCTGGACGGCTGCTCTCTGCTTCCTGAAAAACAAGTTCGTGAAAATACGTAAATCAAAAGATTTAAACATACCCTGTCAACCCCTTGTCCATTCTGAAAACACCAAAATTATGACCCATCCGGCAGGCATAGAAATATGGACAAATCATACTGAGCACTGACATAAGCAGATGTGTGAAGCCATGTTACATCATGTTCATAAGATGGTTTAAATAATAAGGATTTGCTCTGCAAACAATCACCTTCTTAATCAGAATTTTAGTATCATTATGAAATAAATACCCCTAAAACAACATGAAAACAACTAAAATTAGGTGAAAAAAGAAAATAATACTTGTTTTCAAATAATACATCTTGATTATCTATTTTTTATTGATTTGTCATTATATATACACTGCCATTCAAAAGTTTTTTAAGTTTAAGTTTTTTAAATAAGTCTTCTACTCACCAAGCCTGCATTCATTTGATCCAAAGTACATCAAAGCAGTAAAATTTGTAAATATTTTATCTATTTAAAATAACTGTTTAC
>JAHKKF010535033.1:0-19987 GCA_019740295.1 Labeo calbasu | reverse complement strand
TTTTTTTCCAAATTCCCTTCTTTCTGTTTTAATTCCTCTCTTTTTTTTCTTTTTAATTTTTCTAGACTCGGTTTTAATGGTTAAAAAAATCATAAAACAATTAACAATAAAAACAATTTATTGAAAGTTCAACAAAAATTACATCTTTAAGGCCATATGAAATATGTTTATTTTTTTCTCAAATTCAGGTTTGTTTTTACCAAATTCTGTTTTCTATTAATTTTCTAGATTAAATTTTAATGGATTTATAAATTTTTAATAAGCAAAAAAATCTAAAATTAATTTACTTTATAACAAAAAAATATATATCTTTTTTTTAATTTATTTTTTAAAAATATATTTACATTTTTCTGCTAAATAAATTCTGGTACGTAAATTTCTGGTAAATATTCCTTTAAAAATAATGTTTTAATAAGAATTATTAATACTACTGTTATTACTAATATTAATAGGAGTTTTTCTCATGAAGTGACTCTCAGAGCAGTTCTAGAAATTATGTTCATGTGTTCATGTACTTATATATTGAGGCGGCACAGGCTGAAAACGCAATGAGCATCACGCGCCCTTCAGAACATGCGTGATTCATATTTAAATAGTATGTTTGCAGCTTAATATTCACAGACAGTAGCCCATATTGCGTTTTGATGTAGCTGTACTGACCTACTTTTGATTTATCCATCCAAAATAGTAGAATTGGTAGATTCCAAATTATATTAATATATTAAATAAGAAACTACACTGAATGTTTGTATTTTGAAAAATTCATTGTTGGGTGTAAGAAAATATCGATACACGTGAGTATCGCGATATTTTGTTTGGCGATACGGTATCGTTTCTCAAAAACGGAATATCTATATTAAAAAAAAACATACAAGATTTATGTCAGACGTTTTGTTTTGAGTTTATATATTGATCGCTAGATGGCAGTCGTCTTATCTCTGAACTTAAACAGTGACTGGAAATATTAGCATAAAGGCACGCCACTAATGTTATCGGTAATATAGTTCGCTGCTAGTAATGGAGGATGAAAGAATAGTTCCTGCTCCTTCCTTGGTGTACAAAGCTGAAGCGTGGCGTCATTTTGGATTTTGTGGTAACTTCCGCCCCGGGACCGCGGCGCGGGCGCCGCCTCGGCTGCACAGGCCACGGGGTGCATCTGCTGTGCGGAGAGGAGACGGCCGCACGGCGGTTCCGCTGCTTGCCGCGCCCCGTGTGAACGGGTGTTCGCGGCGGGCGGTGTGGTAGCTTTCTCTCGCATTCTCCGCTTTCTCTCGTGGTGGGGGCGTTTTGTGCAGTTGGCGATTCCACGCGGAACATAAATACAAACTAAAAATCTTGTGAAATCCAAAACTTGTGAACTTCTCAGAACAAAAAGGTTCTAAGAATATTCGATACATGTTTTTATTTTGTTGTTTTACAATTTTGTTTTCTTTAGGATTCCTGCAAGCACTTTATTTCTCATTGATATTAAGCAGATGTATTTCTTAAATTCAGATTAAAATGTTATGACTTTGTCCCAGACCAGGCTTAAGCCTAGTCTCAGTCTAAGCAGTTTAAACTGAAAGAAACTTGCACTGATTGATCTTAAAACATGCCAGTGCCTTTGTATGTCACAATTGTAAACTTAAACAGTGAACCTTTAAAGCAGGGTCTAAAAATGTATACGCTCTGTTTATAAAATCTTACATTTTATACATTTAATAACAAAAGAATCCTGCAGGCATTTTATTTCCCCCCTTTACTCGTACTGCACAAAAAGTAATTCAGTAAGAATGTTACAGGGACTGATCTTTTAAACTTTTTGAACTTAACTTTTTGGTAAGGTTTGCATATGGTGGTGTGTTCTTAATTACAGCTTTCCTTAAAGTATATCCTATTCTTAACATAGGAAATATCCCAATATATCGCCTTGTTTACAGTATCGCAGTGTATCGCCAGATTCTTAGCAATACACAGCCCTAAACACTATTGAAAAGGCAAAAAGTGGTGAAAACTAGTGACTATAGTTTTTTTATATATATAAGAAAAGAATTATTACTTGTAAATGAAATATAATGTAAATGCTATATAAATGTGGCTGTAACATGAAACAAATGATACCACAGTATTTTTTGTAAGGGACAAAGGTGTGATCCCTGATCCTCTGATCCCTTGTCTTTCGGTGACCTTCTTGCAGTGTGTCGTCGCCGGGTGTGTGTGATTCAGCTGATGCAGTCTCTGATGGTCTCATATAAATAGGGTGTTATCACCAGTCCACTGGTGTTTGGAGTCAGTGTTGTGGTCATCCTATTTTTAGCTCGAGAGAATCATGTGTCTGACAAACACATCTCCTCCCATGCAGACGTGGGCGTGTGCGTGACTGTTTGTATGACTGTGCGAGTGTTTTTATCAGCCGCCAATTGTGTCCCTGGTGTTAATGGAGCATCTGGTGGCATACGATGGGGGTTGAGTGTTATCGAGGCGTGTATCCAGGTCAAGAGGGGCACTGATGTTGTTACAGCGGCCTGCAGGGGGTTATATTCGGTCTCTCATTAAAAGTGGCTCAAAGTTCATCTAATTAAAAGGGAAAAGCGTCTGTCTGCGTACGCTCGGCTGAACGGTCTCTAATGTGCACTGCTTGGGTTTAACCACCCATCTCCGTCTGGTGAACAGCATGTCTGTCTGTGTTTCTGTTTGTTTGTTTGTGTGTTAAAGGTCTGTTGATGTAAACAGATCATTTTTTTCCATTCCTAACACACAATTATTTGCTTCATATGTGACATCTTATTTCATCAGTAAGCAAGAATTTATATTGCATAACAAATCAGTTGAATAAATGATTCAGTGACTCGCTTATAAAATAGTTTGTGGTTTGAGTTAGTATCTGTGTTTTTGAATGAATCTGACTAGCATGCTACTCTTACTATTCCTGACATAACTTTATATGTAAAAATAACTGGGAGTAGTATGATGGGATGATATTCACAATTCAGCCAGTCACTGTTTTTTGAACGAATCAGTTGATTGAATGATTCATTGACTCAGTGATGAACACAACCATTTGTTTCGTTCCTGTGTGACATATTTACATATGGAATAATGTTATTAAAATTATTTTCATTTTCAATTATCAGCTTTCTTAATGTGTCTTAATTTAGAGATTTGAAATCTGTTTTATTTTTTTCAAAATTGTTAAATTAAAAAATATTAATCAAAAAGATTAATATTAATTGAAATCATGAAATAATGTATTATTATTATTATTATTATTATTATTATTATTATTATTTTATTATTATTTTCTCATTCATAACTTTTTTTGGGTTAGCAAATTCTAGTAAATAATTTTTCTGGTTAATATTCCTTAAAAATGTTGTTCCCAAATTCCATTTTTTTCAGATTTAATTTTTCTCAAATCCTTTTTTTTCCATTTCAATTTTTCTAGACTCTGTTTTAATGGTAAATTAATTTTATTAATTAAAAAGCATATCATCTAATTCTCACTTAATCTTTAAAAATACTAATCATTTGTTTAATTGTTTTTTTAGTTATCTGTGGCGAACATATTTAATATTTATTGATCAATATTTACATTTTATATTAAAATATACTAATTATTTAATTATTTAATAACTCTTAAATGTTGTGTTACATGATTAGTGATGATTTTATTATTATTATTATTATTATTATTATTTTATCATTTATCACTTTTTGTCTGGTAAATAAATAATTTTTATGGTAAATATTCCTAAATAAATATTTTTTTCCATTTAATTTTAGACTCTGTTTTAATGGGTAAATGACATTTTATTACTCACAAAGCTTGTCCAAATAATTTAATTGAAATCATGAAACTTAAAATATTTAATGCCAATTTATTAAAAGTTAATCAAAAATCAAAGGCCCTATGAAATGTTTTATTTTATCTCAAAATCAGTTATATTTTTACTAAATTCTGTGTTTTCTATTAAATATTTTGGATTCCATTTTAGTATTTCCACTAGTATATATTGCATTTTGACTTTAAGTTTACTGACCTACTTTTGATTAGTTCATCCCAAATTGGATCCATTCCATGACATTCCACGTTATACAGTAAATTCCAATTTTTATGACTGGATTCCATGATTATATCCTTGTTTTCTGCATTGTGGAAATCATTACGTCGTGCCATTTTCTTAGTCTGGTTCCAAAACAGTACGTAAGCATCATTAATGATTCAGTGGCATGCTTATGAAAACAAAAAAAGTTTAATTTCTGAATGAATCAGTGATTTTGAATGAATTGGTTTAATTCATTTGTGACTCATAAAGACAGTGGCTAAATTGAAAATAGCATGCTAGCATACTATTTTTATTATATCTGTCATAAATTGTAGAAAGAGAATGATGGTATGATATTCTGAATATAGGCAGTCACTTGTTCTGTCCCTGAATGAATCAGTTTTTTGAGCGAATCAGCTGACTCCCTCATAAAGACAGTCAGGCAGGCTCAGGAAGAATAGTTTCCAGTGTTTTTGCTCAGGCCTCACTCCTCTGGAGTAGTTTGTGCACTCAAACATTGTGCTGTTGAAGAGCAGCTTCTATTTTAAGCCAATCGGAAGGTTAAGTGGAAGGGGTGGAGAAAATACAAATTACGACCGAACGCAGGGATGTTTGAAAGCTCTGTTCGCCGAGAACGGGCGCCACGTGGAGTTTACTAGAACGCAGTGTTTTACTGTCTAAAAATGACTCAGTGAAGCCTTAAAGAAGGGCTTTCCTCAGACTGACCGCTGTGAATCAACGGTGATTCACAGACTCCCTGCAGAATGTTGCTTTCACTACGTTTCTGTCTCGTTCTCCCTCTCTATTTCAGTCACATCCAACTTTTTTGTTCCAATGCTTTAGTTAATAGTCGTAAACACTTTAAATGCTGTAAAAGAAGGGTGGTTTTGATGGATAATCAAAAGAAGAGTAAAAGAAAGAGAGGGCTTTGGGCACAAAAGAAGAGACAGAGAGAAACACATTCCTGTGAGAGTCACGTACCACCAGCTCCAGGGGTCTATGAGCCAACTGCTAAGCTATGACTTATGAATTAGTGTATTAATGTACCTTTATGGAATTTTACAGCTGGCCAAGTCACAAGATCATTTTGCTTACCAGTTAAACCACATTGGTTAGACTGGAACACCCTCATAAACCAGCTTAAACCAATCCAGTCATTTGACGTATGGCTTCTACAAAAAGCTTTTACTTTTCTTCAGTAGCCTCAGAGCTCATGGTTTGTCTCTTATATTTATAATTAGATATTCACAACATATTACGCTTTTTTTCAGGGTTTTTTTCTGTGTTAAAATATTTAATATGTATATAAATACTAATCGTTTTTATGTGTGGAAAATATGTTATATATTGATTAATATTTGATTATTTTACATTTAGATGAGCTTTAAAATCATCTAGCATTCACTTAATCTTTAAAAACACTAATCTTTTTTCTTTTTTATATTTATCTGTGTTGAAACTTTTTAATTGATTCCTTTGATTTTCATTTTTTACATTTAGATGATCTTTAAAGTCATCTAATTCTCACTTAATCTTTAAAAATACAAATCCTTTTTTGAGTTTTTTTTTGTCTGTGCTGAAAATATTTAATATATATTGATTAATATTTGATTATTTTACATTTAGATGAGCTTTAAAATCATCTAGTGCTCACTTAATCTTTAAAAATACTGATCTTTTTTTCTTTCTTTTTTTATCTGTTGAAAATATTTAATATATATTGATTCATTTCATTTTCTTTTTTTTTACATTTAGATGACCTTCAAAGTCATCTAATTTTCACTTAATCTTTAAAAACAATATTTTTTAGTTTTTTTTTATTTATCTGTGGTGAAAATATTTAATTTTTATTGATTCATTTTTGTATATTGTACATTTAGATGGCCATTAAAATGCTCACTTCATCTTTAAAAACATTAATCATTTAATAACAATCTTAAATGTAATTTTTAGCTAATCTTAAAATGAAATTCTATGTTTCATCTGTAATTTATAGTGATTTGATGCCTAAATGCAATGCAGTTTATTTTAGTGTTTTTGTTTGTTTATTGGTTTCATTTTATAGTATTTGAATTTATTTATTAATTAATTCATTTAGTAATTTATTTATTCTAATTTATTAACTAAAACTATTAAAAATAGGGGAAAAAAAGAAGTTTTAGATGACAAACTAAATGATAAATTAGAATTGTTGCCTTGTCAACTAACTAAAATAACTTTAGGTTGTAGTACTAAAATTTCTAAAACTGATAAGTTAAAACTATAAAGTAATATTTAATATTATATAATTAATAAAAATGACGAAAGTACATAAACTTACTAAAACGAAATAAACGCTAATACAACTTAGTAAAATATTATATAAAAAATGCTAAACACTGTTTAGATCAATAATATTGAATTTTAAAATCGGCCATTTATTGATTATTAATCTGTCAGTACTGCCCAGCAGTTTATTATTATCTCAAAATCAGTTTTGCTATGTTCAGAAATGTGTCAGAACGTACTGCAAGTATGCAAAAAACAGTGTGACTGTTCAGATAAAATTAAATATACATGCGTGTCTGTCACATGAGATGAGTGGGTTTCCACTATCTAGTGAGTCTGTTCTTGCACAGTATCAGATGTAGGATTCAGCAATGAGAAAAGGGACAGTGTAGAAAGAGATCCAACGTCTTTCTGCGATCGGATCCCGAAGGAAGTGGACGGGGGGATGGTGGCAGAGGAAGTCAGAATCCTTGAGATGAGTAAGCCGCATTGTTTTAGCAGCAGCACTCCCTCTATATCCAGCTGGATGGGTGGAGCGAAGGAAGAAGAACTGTGTAATGATGGAGGAGTGTGGGAGCCGTAGAGGAGCTGGCAACCGCTGAGGTAGAGCAGGACACCGGCCAAGTTGAATGCTGGGCTCTAATTTTAGTAGAGGAGTGTTACTGAGGGTCATGAGGACTTTATTACCAGATAAACTCATCACAACCTTTGGCAAACTGAAGCACAAACTGAACCGAGCTGAGTGGTGACACATAGTGGTGGACGTACAACCTTTTCTCATCACTCAACGGATGTAATTTATGAAGAATTCTCCTGTGTTTCTGACTAAGCGCTTAATCTAATTTTGATTCTTGAAAGTTTATTTTACTTATTTCATTGCATCTTGTAAAAGTTACCCCCTTAAAGGAATAGTCCACCCAAAAATGAAAATTTGCTGGAAGTTTATTCACCCATAGGCCATGCAAGATTTACAGCTGAAGTCAAAAGTTTACATACACCACAGAATCTGCAAAATGTTAATTATTACCAAAATAAGAGGGATCATACAAAATGCATATTATTTTTTGTTTAGTACTGACCTGAATAAGATATTTCACATAAAAGATGTTTACATGTAGTCCACAAGAGAAAATAATAGTTGAATTTAGAAAAATGACCTGGTTCAAAAGTTTGAACAGTTAAACTGCCTGCTGTTCTTCAGAAAAGACCTTTAGTTCCCACAAATTCTTGTTTTTTCAGTTTTTTTATTTTTGTGTATTTGACCCCTATCTAGCAATGACTGTATTATTTTGAGATCCATCTTTTCACACTGAGGACAACTGAGGGACTCATATGCAACTATTACAGAAGGTTCAAATGCTCACTAAAACGATGCATTTAGGAGCCAAGAGTGAAAACTTTTGAATTTGGAGATCAGGGTAAACTTTTGGTCTTCTGGAAAACACGTAAATATCTTCTGTAGACTCTCATTCTGACGGCACCCATTCACTCACTATAGTGGATCCATTGCTAAACAAGTGATATAACACTAAATTTCTTTAAATCTGTTCTGATGAAGAAACAAACTCATCTACAGTTGAAGTCAAAAGTTTTCATACACCTTGCAGAATCTGCAAAATGTTTATTATTTGACCAAAATATGAGGGATCATACAAAAAGCATGTTATTTTTTATTTAATACTGACCTGAATAAGATACTTCACATTAAAGATGTTTGCATATAGTCCACAAGACAAAATAATAGTTGAATTATAAAAGTTTACATACAGGAATAAAAACTATGCATTAAGAGCCTTAAAACTTTTGAACCAAATGAAGATGTGTACATTTTTCTTATTTTGCCTAAATATCATATTTTTTCATGTAGTACTGCCCTTCAGAAGCTACAGAAGATACTTACATGTTTCCCAGAAAACAAAATAAGTTAAATTTACCCTGATCTTCAAATTCCAAATGTTTTCCCCCGACTCTTAATACACTTATTCCTGTATGTAAACTTTTTTATTTCAACTATTATTTTCTCTTGTGGACTATATGTAAACACCTTTTATGTGAAATATCTTATTCAGATCAATACTAAATAAAAAATAACATGCATTTTGTATGATCCCTCTTATTTTGGTAAAATAATAAACATTTTGCAGATTCTTCAAGGTGTATGAAAACTTTTGACTAACTGTAGATGATTTTGTTTCTTCATCAGAACAGATTTAGAGAAATTCAGCGTTACATCACTTGTTTAGCAATGGATCCACTGCAGTGAATGGGTGCTGTCAGAATGATAGTCCAAACAACGGATAAAAACATGAGAGTAATCCACACGACTCCAATCCGTCAATTAATGTCTTGTGAAGCAAAAAGCTGCATGTTTTTAATAAACTCATTTTAATTTTAAACAGTCACTTCTAGCCAAAATATGTGTTTATGATCCATAATACTGAATCAGTAACACTTCCTCCAGTGAAAAAGTCCTTCTCCTATTGTCCTGTCACCAGATATTTGTTTTGGACTGTTTTTACTTGTAAAGGGTGCTTGATCTGAGCCTAATATTTCTCTCCTGATTCAGACAAGATGGCTTTTCTTACTAGAGAAACCAATATTATGGATAGTGGACTCATATTTTGAGTGGATTTGTTGATTTATTTATTGCAAAACAAAATGTTTCACTAGAGTCATGTGGATTACTTGTGGATTATTGTGATGTTTTTATCAGCTGACGGCACCCATTTACTCCAACTACGTCGATTCATATGACATTTTTCTAAATGGTTGTGATTGTGGTTGCACACACATGGTCTTATATAGTCCTGAGGATATGTATTTGTATTGCATTTTGTGATTCAAAGTCTATGTTATTAACTGAAAAGTTGTCGGTTTGAAAACCCTCATAGATAAAGGACCACCAGGGGGTGTGAAGTGGGTTTGTCTACTTGTCCTCTAGAATCGCGGCGACCCGTCAGTAAAAATGGAAGTGCCTGAAAAAGACTCCCAGAGAGACACTTAATCATCCGTCCGCAGTCGTCCTCAAGTCTGAGCGTCTGTCTTTAGCATGACATTGGTATGAGGTATAAACAAGCATAGCTTCGTGCTGAACATGACAGAAGACCGCTGAAACATCTCGTACACACGCTGATGAAACTCATTTATGATCCAGTTTCGTCAACTACAATCACTGTCGTCATTTTAAAGTGCAAAACATATCTCTTGAACTAATGAACTAATAAACAAGAGGTGGAGTTTTTGAGCGCAGATCGTCATCTTTACTTTTAAAATATATTTCTGTTGATTTTCGGGTGAATTGTGACCTGGACATGTTGTTGATAGCTTGATTATGATCATGTATCATTAGGCCTACAAAAATACGTTTTTGGATTCCGTTAGTGGCTCCATGTCCAAAGTAAAGACAGACCTAGAGAATAAATGAGTCATAGACGTGATCCGGAGGTGGCCAGAAGTTCACTCTGTGGCCGGCGTTCTCTATTATTGGTGGTGGACAAAGCCTCTGCCGTGACCTCAAAGTATCTATAGTTCCTATAGTTCATTTCTGAGGCATGTTACAGTAGGTTGCACGACCCTGGTTATGAATAGTGTCCTCACGGAATACTTAAAATGAGGTAGTTATTTTAAAGGAAGAGTAAAAACAGGGATGACTTTGCTTGTGTTATTTCATCCAGGCACATATAACTGTGGACCTCCCATGCACAATGTGATAAACCACATCTCTTCCATGTTAAGCTCATTATTTATTATTTTATTTTATTTATGTGCCCTTTTGTAAAAACTTATGCTAAACTTCAAGTTCTATTTATGTTCATTTCATTTTATTTTATTTTATTTTAATGTGCCCTTTTCTGAGGACGTATGCTAAACTTCAAATTATATTTTTTTTATTATTAATTATTATTTAATTTTATTACAGCATGCCCATTTCAGAGAACTTGTGCTAAATGTTGAATTTTATTTTATTTTATTTTATTTTATTTTATTTTATTTTATTTTATTTTATTTTATTTTATTTATGCACCCTTTTAATTAAGATGTTCTTTCTGTAAATGTATGCTAAATGTCGAATTCCATTTATTTTATTTTATTTTATTTATGCACCCTTTTCTGAGAACTTATACTAAACTTCAAATTCCATTTATTTTATTTTATTTTATTTTATTTTATTTTATTTTAATGTACCCTTTTCTGAAAACTTATGCTAAACTTCAAATTCTATTTTTTATTTTATTATTTATTATTTTGTTTTATTTCAGTGGGCCCATTTCTGAGAACTTGTGCTAAATGTTTATTTTATTTTATTTTATTTTATTGTATTTTTTTCAATTAAGGTGTTCTTACTTTAAATGTATGCTTAATGTCGAATTTCATATATTTTATTTTATCATATTATTTTATTTTAAGGTTACCTTTTCTGTAAAAATATATGCTAGACATTTTTTATTATTTTATTTTATTTTATTTTATTTTATTTTATTTTATTTTATTTTAAGGTGTTTTTTCTGTAAACGTATTCTAAACTTCAAATTCCATTTTTTTATTTGTTTTATTATTTTATTCTGTTTTATTTTATTTTGCTTGGAGCCTTTTCTGTAAATGTATGCTAGATTTTAATTCCATTTTTTTTTTTTTTCATTTTATATGGTGCTCTTTCTGTAAACGTATGCCATAAATCGAATTCCATTTATTTTATTTTATTATATTATTTTATTTATGGTGACCTTTTCTGTAAAATACATGCTATTTTATTTTATGATTTTATTTTATTTTATTTTTAAGAGGCTCTTTTCTGTAAACTTAAGCTAACTTTTGAACTCTTGTTTTGCAGTGGTGATCAGTCAGTGGCAGAGTGAGCCGAAAGAGCGGGTCATCTCTCTGGTTCTGACCCACCTGCCTCTCCTCAAACCGGGCAACGTCGAGGCCAAAGTGGAGTACATGAGTCTCCTGCCGAAAATCTTGAGCCACACCATCGAACATGGCCGGCACTTAGAAGAAAGCCGGCAACTTCTATCCTACGCCCTCATCCACCCCGCAACCTCCCTGGAGGACCGAGGGAACCTCGCCCTCTGGCTCAACCACCTGGAGGAGCGGGCGGCCGCCAGAGGAGCCGGAGACTCCCTTGAGCGTGCGCCTTCATCTCACCACGGCCAGCCTCCGCATCTCTACCCCCATCACCAGCGCTACGGGTCGGATGACCGTCTCAACGGCTGGCAGAGCTCGAGGGACTCCGGGCTGGGAACTTGGCAGCAGCAGCAACAGGGCTGCGAAAACGGGCACCTCTCACTGTACCCATCATCCTCGGTGCCCTCCACTATCAACGCTGTAGGTACAGGCAGTGGGACCAACACAAGTGAGTAGGCTATTCTTCACTTTCAGCTTAACGTGGGACGCCGTCTGTCTCCCATTGCTAAACCACAGGTGTTTCATATGAGCTAGCTGCTATTTTGTCTATTTTGTCTTTGGCAAGTGAGATTAAAACAGCTGCAGATCCAGACTAGCAAGATGTCAACTCTTTCAACATTGACATTATAGCGACCCTCTCAAATCCCCACTCATTTCCTCCTGGACATTTCGGATGTTGTACTAAGCGTTCAGAAGTATGATAGCCCAACGAAACGAGAGGAAAAAATGTGTACATGCGGCACTGCCGTGCTGTGGGCGTAACAAAGATATTCAGATTGAACATATCTGTGGTCAGAGCATGATATTTCCAGCTAAGAATGCAAGGGTCTTTTTTTCTGATGAAGGAGACAGCTGAGGATATAAATAAGGGCACATTTAAAGCACTGCTACACCAGATCCTCTTTATTTTTGACTACTTAGAGTACTTAACAGCACAAAGGACTGCTTTCACAACTCACCTCCAGCAGACTCAGGATGTAGGCTTTAAAAATATTATCTTATCTGTCCACTGGACAAAATACAGTTGTTCCCTTTGACTTGTTATGTTAAAAGGTTTAGGGTAACTCTTTATATCATGTAAGCTAAGGCTGCGCATCAATACAGATTTGCTAAATTCAGCTTGATTCAGATTCACAAGCTTTTAATCGGATTTAATTTTGATTTGATTCTATTCAATTCAGATTCATTTGCCCAAACGAACTAACACAATTAAAAAAATGTTTTTCATTCTTTGCCTAGAAAAATACCTTCTAACATCCTAAAAATTAAATTGAAAAGTACATTGCTATTTATATTTAACACAATAATCAGCACAACCAAAATACTGTAATTTAATTTAACTGTGATTAATTAAAACTACCAACTAAAAACTAATAAATACAAATAAATAAATAAATACAAATAAAACTAATAGAAAAAATGACTAAAGCACATGACAAAATTACTAAAAAGTAAACTTATTTAACTTCATAATACTTAAATAGTTTATAAATAATACTAAAACAACACTGGTGTAAACAATTAAGTTTACAAGTTAGATGTTTTACAAGTTTTCAAGTTTTTTCATTATTTTAACAATTTAAAAAAAATTAAATTCTTAAAAAAATAGCAATAATTTCCCAATTATTTATTTCTCAAATCCTGTGAGAAAAGCACAGATCTAGTGGATTGTAATCACTGATGAATTAATATATTAAGTTAATATTAATGCATTAAAATTAAAATAAATTAATATATTACACTTCTTACGTTTTCTTTCAATTTAAAATAAGAGGTGGTATATATTATTTTCAAATAATTATTTAATTTGTCCAAATGTAATACTTTGAATTATATAATATCTAAAACTCTTATGAAAATCTGTTCGTTAACTGAAATA
The DNA here is from genome assembly GCA_019740295.1 of Labeo calbasu. Taxonomy (NCBI): domain Eukaryota; kingdom Metazoa; phylum Chordata; class Actinopteri; order Cypriniformes; family Cyprinidae; genus Labeo; species Labeo calbasu. Next base: position 6,910 of record JAHKKF010535033.1, on the reverse strand, counting down.
AATTCATTCTGAAATACTAAAATTAGTAAAACTATAACTAAAATAAATACAAAATTACCTGAAATAAATACAAATTAAAACTAAATACAAATCTAAAATAAAGCTAAGAAAAAAAATACAACAGTACATGATAAAATGACAACTGAAAATGTAAAAATAGGTAAATTCAAATGATTAAATGCTATAATAGTTTATAAATAATACTAAAATGAGACTAGTGTAAACAATAAAAAAATAATTATTTTAACAATAAAAAATATTTATGTATTTAATGTTTAAATGATCTCATCATTTGGCAGTTATTTCTTTCTCAAATCCTGTGAGAACGGCATGGATCTAGTAGATTGTAATCACTGATGAATTAATACATTAAATTAATATTAAAATAATAAAATAAAACTTAAAATAAATTAATGTATTTTTCATTCTTTCAATTTAAATTACGAGATGGTATATATTATTTTTAAATAATTAATTCATTTACCAAATAAAATACTATGAATTATATTAAATCTCAAACTCTTGTATAAATCTGTTTGTTAGCTAAAATAAACTCAATCTGAAAATGAGTAAAACTATTACTGAAATAAATACATGATAAAATTGAAAACTGAAAATATAAAAATAGGCAAATTCAAATGAATAAATACTATAATAGTTTATAAATAATGCTAAAATAAGACTAGTATGAACAATAAAAAATAAATTATTTTAACAATTAACAAATTTTATATTTTATGTATATATTATAGTATTTATATATGATTTATATATATATATATTATTTATATGTTATTTTGTGTATATTATTTTTAAATAATTAAATACTGTAAATTATAAATTATTTAAAATCTAAAACTATAAAAATATAATGAAATAGATATATTATAATAATAATTCAAAATATTAAATACTATACTAGTTTATAATAATACTAAAATAAGCTTAGTGCAGACAATAAAAAATAAATTTTAACAATAAAAAATATTTTAAATGTATTTAGTATTGAAATTATCTCATCATTTGCCAAAAATGAAAAAAAAATTTTCCTCAAAGACTGTGAAAAAAGAAAAAAATGCTTTTCTGTAAATGTATTAATATATTAATTATACTTTATAATGAAAGATTCAGTCAGTTCATTGCAATTTTTGTCCATTTACGATATCAACAAAGTGATACAGGTGTAAATTTACTTCTTTACGACAAACCCTTAATCGTGATTCTTAAATAATGCAGTAACAAAACATCTCTGTCTGCTTGACAGAGGACAATAAAACCTAATAATATATAAGACCATCTTTGAACGTTGTAAATTTTTCCACATACTAAGCGTTGAACATTTGTAAATTGAATTAGAACAGCATCCTGTGTCCTTCTTTCTTTACCCACACAAACAGCCTCTCACCTCCCCAACCAAGCACCGCATACCATCCCAGCTCTTCCCTTGTAAGGTATCCTTTGTGGGGGGTTTGTATTTAGGGAAAATGGCTAATATTTAGGGACTGTAATGTTAGCTGGGCACCTATTTTAAACTAGCCCGCGAAGACCTATACATAGTCCAAACATTTACAGCCGCATATAGGAGGAGAGGACGCCCTTCACGCGGCCCGTAACGTATCTTCTCCATCTCGTTCTCTGTTTGTTTCCTCTTTCTCCTCACCCGTGACGAGGTCGAATGTTCCAGAAGAGGAAGACAGGCTCACCTGTTTAGTAGGTGCAATGGAAAAGACTTGCAGCTTGTTCGCTTTGCCAGGTTTCCCCCACCCCTTAGTGGAAACAAAAAAACTTGTGTTGGTTGTTCTGGCTAAAGCAGTTTAGAGCTACAGAAGCTGTTAGTCAGACTAGTCTCAGATGTTTGCTGTGAAAGTTGTTGCAAATTTCAACCACACATGAGTCTGCTTGAAAATGAGAATCTGGAGTACAGTTCATATATTTATACCCTAATTTGAGAAGACTGGTATTGATAATTTGCTAGTCCTTAAAAATGGGAACCAGGAACTTTTATTTAGAACTGGTTCTAAATCATTCAGACTCTTATGAGTGGTTCTTTTTAGGTTTCCTTTTAGTGAATCAAAAACATACTGCAGAGCTTAAAGGGGAAGTCCACTTCCAGAACAACAGTTTACAAATAATGTACTCACCCTCTTGTCATCCAAGATGTTCATGGCTTTCTGTCTTCAGTCGTAAAGAAATTATGGTTTTTGATGAAAACATTTCAGGATTTTTCTCCATATAATGGACTTGATTGGTGCCCCGATTTTGAACTTTCAAAGTGTAGTTTAAATGCAGCTTTAAAGGGCTCTAAATGATCCCAGCCGAGGAAGAAGGGTCTTATCTAGCGAAACGATCAGTCATTTTTTTTAAGCACAAAAGCTCGTGTTGCACAGGCTCTGGGATGCGCGTATACGATGCTACGAATTAGTGATGGGTCGTTCTTGAAAGATTCGCTCATTTTGAACAAATCTTTAATGTGACTCGGGAACGAGTCGTTTCAGGGAGTGATTCGTTCAGTCGAGCATGCGCAACATCCTATTAGGTTCTGTACTAGAATTAGTTCACCTGTTTTGTATCTTCGGGTTTTTCGAGTCGTTCGTTCATCTTATGGGGCTGTCACGTGATGAACGAATGACTCGAACCCGAAAACTTGTCAGAAAAGAGGTGAGGTAAGCTAATCATAGACTAAAGACCCAGGTAAACAATGAATTAATCTTTTCTGTTTCTTACAGCATTATAGTTTTGTCTTGTTTGTAGTGTGATCAACGTTTGTGTATGCAGTAGATGTGTTAGGGAAGTAAACGTAACATTTTCATTATATTTTGCTAAAATGAACGAAATGACTCGAAAAAAGATTTGTTCATTTTGTAAAATGATCCGAACTTCCCATCACTACTACGAATCACGTGTAAGTTCATCGTCTGTGTACTCTGACTCAAAAAGGTAGAGAATGGTGAAAAACTCCATCTTATTTTCTCCTACAACTTCAGAATCGTCCGACATTGTTGTATCTTTTTGTTTGTAAACAGCATTTGATTTACTTGCACTTTCTTAGTCTTTGCGCGTTCGCTTTGTAAACACTGGGTCTGTGGTTACGCCTACGTTCGGCGTGACATTTCGATATGATTCAGTAGTACGTGAACGCGCATCCAAGAACCTGTGGTACACAAGCTTTTGTGCTTAAAAAGTATACAAATTTTTATTTTCTGAAAAAAATGACCGATCGTTTCGCTAGATAAGACCCTTCTTCTTGGCTGGGATCGTTTAGAGCCCTTTGAAGCTGCATTTAAACTGCATTTTGGAAGTTCAAAATCGGGGCACCAACGAAATCCATTATATTGAGAAAAATCCTGAAATGTTTTCCTCAAAAACCATAATTTCTTTACGACTAAAGACAGAAAGACATGAACATCTTGGATGACAAGGGGGTGAGTAAATTATTTGTAAATTGTTGTTCCGGAAGTGGAGCTCTCCTTTAAGCAGTGTAGACTGATTACCGAACTAATGACTCTTATGAGTCAATTCTTTTTAGATGAATCAAAAGATACAGCTCGAAAAGCGCAGTCAGATCCTAAACAAATAACATGCAGATTATAATATTTGCTACTGACTGCATGTTCATATGACAACATGTAGTCAGTGTAACACATTATGATATTTGTGGTATATATCAGTAGTGAGTTATATAAAAAAAAATATATAAATTAATAAATATTAAAATTAATTTTTTATTTAGTAATGAAACTGAAATAAACTCAGTCTGAAGTACACAAAATTTGTGAAACTATAACTGAAATACATATATATACACACACACAAATATTAAATAAAACTAATAAAAATACAATAATACATGATCAATTTAAAATGAAAACTGAAAATAGGTAAATTCAAAATATTAAATATTTCAATAGTTTTTAAGTAATACTAAAATAACATTAGGGTACACAATTAAAATTGTAATTATTTTAACAATAACAAATATTTTAAATGCATTTCATATTAAGATGATTTTATCATTAATCATTTATTTAAATAACACTAGGGTACACAATAAATATTTTAATTATTTTAACAATAACAAGTAGTTAAAATGCATTTAATATTAAAATTATCTTATTTATCATTTGGCAATAATTTTTTAAGTTTATTGGTATTATAATATTAATTAAATAATACTAAAATAACACTAGTGTAAACAATAAAAAATGTAATTATTTTAACAATAACAAATATTTTAAATTCATTTAATTTTAAAATAATCAAATCACTTTGTAACAATTTTCCAGTTCATTAATAAAATAAATGATTACTTTTTTTCATTTAGTATGTTGATATATTGTTTTATGCATCTCTAAAGATTATGAAAAGTCATTGAAAAGTAGTGTAATAAATCTAAAACTCTTATGAAAACCTGTTTGTTAACGGAAATAAACTCAATTTAAAGTACTAAAATTAGTAAAACTATAACTTGAATAAATATAAATTGAAACTAAATATAAACATTAAATAAAAATAATAAAAATACAAAAGTAAATGAAAAACGAATATGAAAACTGAAAATATAAAAAATAAGTAAATTAAAAATATTAAATAGTTTATATAATAGCATAATATATAAATATAATGCTAAAATAGCACTAGTGTAAACCATAAAAATGTTAATTATTTTAACAATAAAAATAATAATAAAAGTTTATAGGTAATACTAAATTAGCAATTGTGCAAAATATAAAATTTTTTTTTTTTTTTAACAATAAAATTTATTTTAAATACATTTAATATTAAAATGATCATATCATTTGGCAATAAATTTCCATTTAAATCTTTCTCAANTAAACCATAAAAATGTTAATTATTTTAACAATAAAAATAATAATAAAAGTTTATAGGTAATACTAAATTAGCAATTGTGCAAAATATAAATTTTTTTTTTTTTTTTAACAATAAAATTTATTTTAAATACATTTAATATTAAAATGATCATATCATTTGGCAATAAATTTCCATTTAAATCTTTCTCAAAGACTGTGGAAAGAAATCATTAATGGATTAATGTAATAAATTGTCAATTTAAAATAAGAGCTCCATGGTATGCAGTGACACTCAAATACATAGTAGACGTTATGTTAGATTGTATAACGTTTTGAATTAATAATTATTTATTATTCAAAATAGCCCTGGAATATGAACTCATATCCTGTTGCTCATATTCATTGCAGTCCAAAATAATTTTGCATGCTTAAAGTCTAGTGTGACCACCCACTCAACCCCCTGATTGTCCACACTGACTAGACAGAAAATAGTAAGTTTTAAAGTTCACCCTTACGTCTGCTTAGTGACAACAGAGCTACTAATCGTAGCTTGTAAATTTGACAGAAGTTTCCAGAAATATAACTTGTTTGTGCTCACGTTGATCCCTGTGGCCCGGTCTCACGGCGCATGTCTTTTTTTTTATTTCTCGCAGTCCTGTCGGGTGGGCAGCACAGTCCTCTGAGGCGCTCGGTGTCTCTGACCCCTCCGATGAGCGGCGGATCTAACCAGCCTCTGGGGCACGGATGGCTCTCCCAGGAGGACCTGCGTCCCCGCGGCCCGGCCCCGGATCACGCCCCCATCTCTCCTCAGAGCAGCGTGGCGTCCTCGGGCAGCGGAGGCAGCGAGCACCTGGAGGAACACGCCACTGTCCGAAGTACATTCCATGAGGAGGGCAGCGGGATGAGGGGTGAGAGACAGAGTTGTCAGAGTGCTCCAAACAGGAAATTATTTTTTACAACATTGGTCTAATTAATTAATAATTAGTCTAATTAGCCATGACAAGCCCAGACTTTTAAAAACTAGGTCACTCACAGGAAATCGTATCCTGCGTTGCTTTTCATCTGAAACAATGTGCTGTCACTCTCAGATGTGCCGGGATGGCTGAAGAGTCTCCGTCTCCACAAGTACGCTGGGCTCTTCTCCACCATGACCTATGATGAGATGATGTCACTGACGGAGCAGCAGTTGGAAGCTCAGGTTGGTGTTTTGACCCTGCATGCATTTCATGTGCTTCATAAATGACTTTGTTACTCAATATATTGTCTTGTATTCCAGTGTAAGTAACTAAACATATGTAAAATAAGATTTAAGACATTTATTTAAAGGGGTCATCGGATACTAAGTTCACTTTTTCATGTTGTTTGAACATTAATGTGTGTTGGCAGTGTATGTACAAATCTACCCTATAATGATAAAAATCCATGCAGTGGTTTTTAAATAATCTGTAAAAATATTATCCCCTTTTTCAAATCGAGCCATTCTCCTATGCCTGTCGGTGTGGCGTCACACCCACAGAGGCCGCTCCCACGATAGTTGATTGACATGAGCGTCTTACCTCAGATCAGCTGTCATAGTCAGACCTCCATTGTTTCGATGCCGGAGAAGGGATGTAAGTTAGACAAGAATATCTCTGATTGAGCGATTGTTGTGTTGCTGGATGTAATAATGGACATAGTGGTCGTCATTTACTCCCGACATCTGAGCCGCTAAAGATGCAGTAGATTATGTTTGTTTGTGAAGGGAATGCGCCTCCTGAACTACATAAATGCGTCTATGTTCGCGCGAATCATTCGTGATCCAGCTTCACTTACAGCAGTAGTGAGCATAAGGGTTTTTTTATGAATCTTTGCAATCGCCTTTCCTTATAACGTGGTAGTTAGGAAGTTTAGCGGCTAAACGTGGATAAATGCGGCTAAAATAAACAGGCTCGTCTCTCCACAGAGAGAAGAGAGGGGCGGGGCGAGCAAAGCTCATTTGCATTTAAAGGAACAACACCTTAGAAAGAGATGATTTTTGCAGAGCTCATTTTGACAAGGTAAAAAGGGTGTTGTTTTACACAACCATTGAGAATTTTTAACCAAAGTATATTATAGACTTTTCA
>JAHKKF010535032.1:0-16991 GCA_019740295.1 Labeo calbasu | reverse complement strand
TCTGCCCCCATCCGACCTGACAGAGCTTGAGAGGTGAAGAATTGAGGCGAAGAATGTGCAGATAATTGCCAGATGCTGATGTGCAAAGCTTATCGCATCATACCCAAAAAGTCTTGAGGCTGTAAAGGTGCTTCAGCTAAGTACTGAGTTAAGGGTATGAATACTTATGCAATTTACTTATTTCAGTTTTTTATTTGTAATAAATTTACAAAGTTGTGGCATTTCTGTTTCTGTACTTTGTCATTATGGTGTCTGGAGGGTAGACTGATGTGGGAAAAATTCATTTAAAGCAGTTTAACATAAGGCAGCAACATAATACAAGAAAAAATGAATACTTTCGCAAGGCACTGTATATCCCCAAGTGACCATCTAGTTACAGTAGATATAGTTTTGTATGCTTGTCTTCAATGCAGGCTGATGAGGATCTTCTGAGAGAGCACTACGGTGATCTGAAGGATCAGCCTTTCTTCCCTGGGCTTGTCAGTTTTATGTCCTCTGGCCCTGTGGTTGCCATGGTAAATCTATTTATATTATTTTCCCCAGAGTGCAACTCTAGGACACTTTGAATTTAATAATATTTCCCCCTTATTGCTAATAAATTTTCCTCAAAAATTTCATAAAGGTGATTGTACTGATGTTATTTCGGTGATATATTTTTAGGTGTGGGAGGGTTTTAACGTTATAAAAACCGGCAGAGTAATGCTCGGCGAGACTAATCCCGTTGACTCCAAGCCTGGGACTATCCGAGGTGACTTTTGCATTCAAGTTATCCGGTAAGATCTTACACTGTATTCTAAAATAAAATTTCGATGACAGCAGATAGTTTATAAAAAAATAGTCTGAAAAATAAATACATTTCTTGTGTAAATGTAATGTACACCCACTCAGAAAACCAATCAATTATTTTAGACACTGAGCTAGAAAAAGACATACGCATACAGTTCAAAATTTTAGGGTTTGTATGTTTTTGGAAAAATGTTGAGATAAATTACTTTTATTTTATTATTATTATTTTTTTATAAAGACATTAATAATGTTTTATAACATTTTTTTAACATCCAAACATGAAAATTCTGTCATTACTCACCGTCATGTCGCTCCAAACCTGTAAGACGTTCTTCTTCGGAACACAAATTAGATATTTCTGATGAAATCTGAGAGCTTTCTGACCCTGCATAGACAGCAACGCATCTACCATGTTCAAGGCCTATAAAGGTAGCAAGGACATTGTTAAAATAGTCCATGTGACATCAGTAATTTTATGAAGCTACAAGAATCCGAATCTGTTCGCCTGGCACTTTTACATATTTATCTGCACTATTTTTGCTAATATTACATTGCTTCACTTCAGGAACATCATTCACGGCAGTGATTCTGTCGAAAGTGCCAACACCGAAATCAACCTGTGGTTCAAACCAGAGGAGATCTGTGACTACACCAAATGTCAGGACTGCTGGCTTAATGGCTGAACACTTTCTTCTGATCACTTTTTCTGCGCTTTTCTCCCTCTCTAGTGTTTCTGATTTCATTTTTAGTTTTTCCCCACTGTTTCTGGTGTTTGTCTTTACAATAAAACTAAAAAATATTTTAATACCACAAGTCCAAAAGACAGTTTCAATGACTTGCTACTATAAATAAAACAAATGTTAGAGCCATTTTGACATGAGCAGTCTGAGGATTGATCTCTAGACAATTTTATTAAACATAATACTTCAAGTAGTTCAAATGAACGATTTAGAGGCCTATTTATACTTACTGTATGGTACTGGTGGCCCCACTCAGGCAAAGCAAAAACCGACCATGTGTCTTTAGTTTTTGACAGCGCAATGCCACACAAAGCACTGCAGTAAGGAATGAACATGGGAAATAAAGTACACAGTGCTCATTTAAATGATACCGTAGCACCAGCAGTGCCGTTTTCATAAAGTCCATTAAAATATCATTATGCCACATAATACAAAACCTATAATTCCAGATTATTACTTAGAAAAAGAAGCATGCGGAACAAGATGGCCTGGTCTTCTCGCAGTTATTACATACATACAATTTGAACAAAGCAACTGACATCAAACAGTTAGAGAAAGGTCTCTTTCAATCAAATACTGGTCGTCCTGCCAGTGTACGGTACATGCAGAAATAAAGATACATAGTGCATACACTACATAAAGATGGTAAAAGTGCACAAGAGTCACAGAAGTGCACAGAAACACTTCTTGTCCTGTATATTCTACTAGATCATAGTTTAGTGATTGTTTTGTGTGTTTTAACCACATGGGCCCTACTTTATTAAAATATAAGTTCCCTTTTGGTCAGCCAAGCCTAAAAATGTAGTGCTTTGCAACAGTTTCTATATTTGCTTGTCAATTTCAGTCAGCGTGACAGAATTCACAAAGAGGGATTGTCCCTTTTTAACCTGAAAACCCAATAAATTAGCATTCTGGTACAAAAATATAGAATAGATGTAATCCATATAATGTTTCTCTTTCCCAAAACAAAATGGTTGTCAAAATATACTATTGACATGCTAAGAAAGTCATTTTCTTAACATGTTAAGCTCTAGTTGAATTCTTACATACAATGTACAGTGAAACTAAAAATATACTGTACAACACTGAATCTGTTGGCAGGACATGGACCTTTTCACCTAATAAAGTTACAGTACAGTCAGCTATGCTTGGTCCATTAAGTTTGGGTCATTAAAGAAGAAGCTCACTTCTAGAACAAAAATGTACAGATAATTTATTCAACCCCCTTGTCATCCAGGATGTTCACGTCGTTCTTTCTACAGTCGTAAAGAAAGTATGTTTTTTGAGGGAAACATTTTAGGATTTCTCTCCATATAGAGGACTTCAATGGTGCTCACGAGTTTGAACTTCCAAAATGCAGTTTAAACGCAGCTTCAAAGACCTTAAACGATCCCAGCCAGGGAAGAATGGTCTTATCTAGCAACAAAATTGATAATTTATATACTTTTTAACCTTAAATGTTCATCTTGTGTAGCTCTGCGTGAACTCTGTGTATTCCAGCTCAAGACAGTTAGGGTATGTTGAAAAACTCTCATCATTCTCCTCCAACTTCAAAATCGTCCTACATAGCTGCAGAAGTACCGACTCAGTGTTTACAAAGTGAATGTGCAAAGAAGTTAAAACATCCATTACAAAAAAAGGTAAAACAGCAATGTAGGACGATTTTAAATCTGAGGTTAAAAGTATATAAATTGTAATTTTTTTTAGAAAATAACTGATTGTTTTGCTAGATAAGACCCTTATTCTTTGGCTGGGATCATTTAGAACCCTTTCAACCTAAATTTAAACTGCATTTTGGAAGTTCAAACTCGGGGGCACCATTGAAGTCCACTATATGGAGAGAAATCCTGAAATGTGTCCCTCAAAAAACATAATTTCTTTACGACTGAAGAAAGAAAGACATGAACATCTTGGATGACAAGGGGGTAAATTATCTGTAAATTTTTGTTCTGGAAGTGAACTTCTTTAACAAGCAGTTTTTCTTGGTTATGTTTTTGATCAGCTGTATTATTGCTTACTTTTGAACAGAAAATAAAGGATTGTATAGTCTCTAGAACACAAAATTGAAGAGTGATGAATGTCAGAGCACTTCAAACCAAGTTCACATTGTATCTCACTTAGATTTTACACCGTATATCCATTTGCTAGAGGCCAACTGTAAGTCTTGATCTAAGCACAACAGGAAATTAAAGTGTCTCTGTTGAAAGAGCTTTAGTACAGTAGATTTGAACAGTAAGTGCTTACATTCTGCAATCCTCACTGCAGATATGTCCGAAGATGCAGAAAGCAACATTTTGGTGAGGGATATGTTGAGGCTCTCAAGTGGATCTTTTGGAAATTTGAGGCACAACAGATGTTCTGCAGTCCATTAAATCTGGTGTCTTAAATTAGCTCATTTAATTCAACCATAAAACCAATACTTGTGAGCAGGACCATCGAAGTGCGTAAACGAAGTGTGAGACGGTAGACATTGCATGTCTGAAACATCCAGAAGCTCCTGTGTGAAGGCCCTACGCAAAGGTTATACCTGTAGGAATTACAGTAGGTCAATCCAACATGGCTTCCAGCTGGTCAGCAAGATCATCAAACATGTTCCCTATATCATCAAGAATGTTCCCAGCTGACTTCACTGTGTTAATGCCCCTGAGAGAAAGAAGAGAAAAAACAAGCTTTAATATGGGAGTATTATGAGTGGATATCTTAGGGTGTGCTCACACTTGTCATGTTGACAAGTGAACGCCACGATCTGAACCATGGTGCGCACCAAACAATTGGACCGAGACCGCTAAAACGATGGGTCTTGGTCCGCTTTCAAACGAATTCTGGTGTGGTTCGACTGAAATATGAATGCAACATGAATCAAATACTTCTAAACAAACTCAAAAAAACAAAGTATTGACAAGATGTGACACTACACAACATAATTTCACAAAGGGAACAAACGGTGCATCCAAAACAAAATGAGCAGACGGCAAACGTGGAGCAACAAGAAGGTAAAGTGCCTTTTATGAGCTCTTTATGAGTTCGCAGGGGGTGAAAATAAAATCATATGCACACAACAATTGTGTTAGGTGTAGTTGACTTAAAGGAGAAGTCCACTTCCAGAACAACAATTTACAAATAATTTACTCACCCCCTTGTCATCCAAGATGTTCATGTCTTTCTGTCTTCAGTCGTAAAGAAACTATGGTTTTTGAGGAAAACATTTCAGGATTTTTCTTTGGTGCCCCGATTTTGAACTTCCAAAATGCAGTTTTTTAATGCAGCTTCAAATGGCTCTAAACGATCCCAGCTGAGGGAGAAGGGTCTTATCTAGCGAAACAATCGGTCGTTTTTTTGAAAAATAAACATTTGTATACTTTTTAAGCACAAAAGCTTGTGTAGCACAGGCTCTGGGATGCACGTCCACAATACTACGAATTAGTAATAGGAACGATTCTTTAATTTTGAACGAATCTTTAATGTGACTCGGGAAGAACGAGTCATCTCGGGGAGTGATTCGTTCAGCCGCGCATGCGCAACACCCTATTAGGTTCTGTACTGGAATCAGTTCACCTATTTTGAGTCTTCGGGTTTTTCGAGTCGTTTGTTCATCTTATGGGGTTGTCACATGATAAACGAACGACTCAAACCCGAAAACTTGTCAGATAAGAGGTGAGGTGAGCTAATCATAAACTAAAGACCCAGGTAAACAATAAATTAATCTTTTCTGTTTCTTATAGCATTATAGTTTTTCTTGTTTGTAGTGTGATCAACGTTTGTGTAAGCAGTAGATGTTTTAGGGAGATAACACATAACATTTTAATTATATTTTGCTAAAATGAACGGAATGACTCAAAAAAAGATTCGTTCATTTTGCTGAACGAGACTCAAAGGTCCAAGTCGGTAAAATGATCCAAACTTCCCATCACTAATATACAAATCACGTGTAAGGTCATTGTCTGTGTACTGAGTATGGGGAAAAACTCCATCTTATGTTCTTCTACAACTTGAGAGGAGGACATCGTTGTACCTTTTTGTTTGTAAACAGCGTTTACAAACTTACTTGCACTTTCTTAGTCTTTGCGCGTTCGCTTTGTAAACACTAGGTCTGTAGTTCCGCCTACGTTCCACGTGACCTTTCGTCGTGATTCAATAGTACGTAGCGTCGTGCTACATGAGCTTTTATGCTTAAAAAGTATAAAAAAATTTATTTTCCGAAAAAACGACAGATTGTTTCAGTAGATAAGACCCTTCTTCCTCGGCTGGGATCGTTTAGAGCCCTTTGAAGCTGAATTTAAACTACATTTTGGAAGTTCAAAATCGGGGCACCAATGAAGTCCATTATATGGAGAAAAATCCTAAAACGTTTTCCTCAAAAACCATAATTTCTTCACGACTGAAGACAGAAAGACATGAACATCTTGGATGACAAGGGGGTGAGTACATTATTTGTGAATTGTTCTTCTGGAAGTGGAGTTCTCCTTTAAAGTGGTGCTGACCAGACCGTTCAGTGAATGGCAGTGTTGGGAAGGTTACTTTTGAATTGTAATAGGTTACAGATTACAAGTTACTTGATTTAAAATGTAATAAGTAGTGTAACTTTTCAGTTACTTTATTAATGTAACATTACTTTTGATTACTTTTCTAAATTTCTAATATTTTCAACTGTTAATCATTTTGAAACTTTTAAACCAGGCAGAGTTAACCTTACAGTAGCACTCAACACTGTTTACCATCAGACTTTCAAAATCCTTCGTCGCTTGAATTAAAATTATAATAAGTAAGGGACAACATACATCTTTCTTATGCAGTGACAGCTGGCTGGAAGTACAATAACCCACTTATTACACAGCTGCTTGCCACAAAAGTAAATAATTAAACATAGAACGCTGATCTGAGTTGAAATACTTGAATGCAAAGCTTCCATGAAGAAATCATTTGCTACAGCGGCAAGCGGCAAGTTCAAACTAGACAGATATTTTAGGGATACAGTGCAGTCATACCACTTTTATTACACAACATTTCACCACATAAATAGTTAAGTACAGTACTAGTTTGTTAGTTATCTTATAATCCATTACAGTGTACAAAACAAAATGGCAGCAGCTGCGTTTGTATGAAACAGAGTGAGTCCATGATACCAGGATGACAGAATTAAGAAATTGTAGACATAATATTGAAATGAGTTTTAATATTTTATTAGCTAACCAAATGCAAAACTATCAAGCGTAGAGTGCCGACTTAAGTTGCCCGAATGAGTCTGTGTTATTAGCTTTTACCAGATGTTATCAGGGGAAAAACATACCTTGGAATGTCATGACTGACCAATCAGAATCGAGCATTCCACAGAGCCGTGTAATAATTTAATTTAAAGCACAACCACCACAAATTCAGACTTAACACTTCTTATTTACTGGACGTATCACTAGGTTCGGTATCTTTAGGTTCGCTGTCAAAAATGCCAGTGTGCACGCTAAGCGGACCAGGACCAAATGTATCATTTTCCTTTTTGGTCCAGACCAAATGAACCAAACGAACTAAACTGCAAGTGTGAACACACCCTTAAAGAGATAGTTCACCCAAAAAAGAATCTGCTGACATTAATTATTTACCCTCATGTTGTTCCAAACCTTTTAAGACCTTGGTTCATCTTCAGACCACAAATTAAGATATTTCTGATGAAATCCGTGAACTTTCTGACCCTGCGTAGACAGCAGGCAACCAGTAGGTAGCACGCTAGTATCTAGTTTCGAAACATAGTCACCGTCAGGATTAGATTTATAGCATCCATATATTTAAAACTCTATGACAGGGGGGTTTATCTTGGATTAGCATATGCTACGCTATGAGCTAAATCTGTTCAAAATGCAAAATGCGGTTCGACGCAGACAGATTGACCAGCTAGACTGCTGAGAGTGGATTTGTTGTGACAAAATAGGAGGGGAGTCAAATGAAAGTCCAAATTGTAGAGACACCATCTGTCTCCGTCCGTGAGATAAGGACATCAACAATCTGTCTTCTTCGCAGCCAAAACGATCAAAGAGTCAAAGGAAAAACAGACACTAGTTTTAGGGAGATCACTTATTGCTAGATTTCCCAGCGGGCTTGTTGTGACAAGCGGTCATTCAGTCATTACAGGACCATCTGCAAGCCTGCCTCGTCGATATACTGAATACAGAATTTCCTCCACCGTGTGAAAAAGTGAATTCAAGCTGTTTAATACTTTTCTGACTTACTATGTGAGACAAATGACAGTTAGAAGAATACAAACATACAGTAAGTGGTTGGTGTTACCTGTCTGCTGGATCTTCCTGAGCCAACTTCTTCTCCACAACTTTAAGTGCTGCTTCGAGAGACGTGCTGGTTTGCTCCAGTCGTTTGTGGACCAGCACGTTTTGGCCTTCCGTCACAGCCTGTGGATTTCCTGCCAGTACAGACTGAGCTTGAGGTGCTTTGTTTGGGGGACAGCGAGCCAGAGGACTACACGGAGGTGAGACGGCAAAGGTCACGCTCTGTACGACACTGACTGTCACTCCTGAAGAAAATTGATGACAGCCAAAAGGTGGAGATAGAAGAATAATTTAGTAAGAGCATATGTTAATAAATAGAACCATGGGCAAATGTTTGTGAGGATCCCAGGGCTAAACTAAAACTATTATTCATCATTTTTGGTGTTAAATGAAAAGATTAGGAAAACTGAAATGTGTTTAAAGGAGAAGTTCACTTCCAGAACAAAAATGTACAGATAATTTACTCACCCCCTTGTCATCCAAGAACGTCGTAAAGAAACTGTTTTTTTGAGGGAAACATTTCGGGATTTCTCTCCATATAGTGGACTTTAATGGTGCCTGCAAGTTCCTTCCAAAATGCATTTTAAATGCAGCTTCAAAGGGCTCTAAATGATCCCAGCCAAGGAATAAGGGTCTTATCTAGCAAAACGATCTGTCATTTTCTAAAAAAAAATACAATTTATATACTTTTTAACCTCAAATGCTCATCTTGTCTAGCTCTTCGTGAACTCTGTGTATTCTGGTTCAATATAGTTAGAGTAGATGAAGTTCCATCTCATTTTCTCCTCCAGCTTCAAATCGTCCTACATCGCTGTTTTGACTTTTTTGTAAACACTGGGGCGATACTTCTGCAGTGATGTAGGATGATTTTTAAGTTGGAATACACAGAGTTCACGCAGAGCTAGACAAGACGAGCATTTGAGGTTAAAAAGTATATAAATTGTCAATTTGTTTAGAAAATGACATTGTTTTGCTATATAAGACCTTTCTTTCTTCGGCTGGGATCGTTTAGAGTCCTTTGAAGCTGCATTTAAACTGCATTTTGGAAGTCCAAACTCACGGGCACTATTGAAAGCCACTATATGGAGAGAAATCCTGAAATATTTTCCTCAAAAAACATAATTTCTTTACGACTGAAGAAAATTACCCCATGATGTACTCACCCTCAAGCCAACTTAGGTGTATATAACTTTCTTCTTTTAGACAAAATTGGAGTTATATTAAAAAATATCCTAGCTCTTCCAAGCTTTATAATGGCAGTGAATGGGTGTTAATATTTTGAAGTACAATAAAGTGCATCCATCCATCATAAGAGTACTACACACGACTCCTGGGGGTAAATAAAGGCATCCTGAAGCAAATCGATGTGTTTGTGCAAGAAAAATATTTAAAATTTCATAAATTAAGATCTCTAGATCTCACCACAAGAGAGTGGCGTTACAGTGGATGACGTATGATGTTGCTGTACCGCCAGCTCCGGTGAGAATACACTGGCGAAAAACAAATTTTGTTTACAGCAAACAAAACTTTCAGTACATACCGGTTCAAACAAATACAGTGTTTTCACTACCATTATATTAGGGGAGCGCCCTGCCCCCCCTTGAAGGTCAAGTTAATTTTATTTTCTATATAGCGCCAGATCACAACAGAAGTTGTCACCTTTCCTATAGAACAGGTCTATACCTTTTTCTTTTATAAGAAAAAAAAATGTAGCATGTAATATTAAGAGACTTACATTTAAGAGAGCATATTTCCTGTCTTCCTGTCTCAATTTCGCTCAAAAATTGCTGGAAAAGATTCATTTCTATCACGGCTATCACTGCAAATTCAGGACTCAGCCGTCCACAGTAGTCCTTAAGATACCAACACTATAACTTTTATCGTTATAGATAAAATCCCAGAAAATACTGAGATATCACTGATTACCCTGTGTGGAGTACTTTTTATGATGGATGGAAGCACTTTTTTTGGGCTTCAAAATCTCAACACCCATTCACTGCCATTATAAAGCTTGGAACAACCAGGAGCTTTTTTTAATATGACTCAGATTGTATTCGTCTGAAAGAAGAAAGTCATATAAACCTAGGGTGGCTTGAGGGTGAGCAATCATGGGTAATTTTTATTTTTGGGAGAACTATCCCTTAACTAAAATTAAAATCTAAACTGAATCAAACTACTGAAAAATAAACTAATATTATATAAAAACACAAAAATCCTAACGGCTATTTATTTTTTGCATATCTATAAAGCTATACATAGTGTTTTGACTCATAAATGCATCATATTACAAAAGTAAAATTTGCTTACACGTTGATTTTAACATAAATACAAATAAAGCATCAAGCAGATTCACCCTAAAAGACTTTCAAATCTCTGTATATATGTGTTTTATATGATTACAACAGGGGAAATTATGATATTTACAGCTGTAAATAAAGATAGATTAAGCTGAACATGAACCTCTAATGTGCGATCGGGCCACCTGTGCATTATTTAAAACATATCATGCATATAAAGACCAATTTTCAGATGCATGGGTGCTGATGTGATTTATTGGTAATTGGAGGAAATAAATGCTGATGTTTCAAGCTGAGAATGACAAATATGAAGATATCATCCCTAACATGCACTCAAAACATCTTGGTTTTCAGGCATTAACACAATTACGCTGTAAATAAACCTTTAAGCCTTACACATTTATATCTAGACTACTATTCAAAAGTTTGGGGACGGTAAGGAATTTTGAACTTTTTTTTTAAAGCTCACCAAGTCTGCACTTACTGATCAATAAATAAATAAACAAATAAAATAAAAAAATTATTATATATTTATATTTAATATTATTATATTTAATATTATATATATATATATATATATATATATATATAAAAATAATTATTATATATTTTAAATTATTTTAAATAACGATTTTATTTTAATGTATTTTAAAATGATTTATTAATGTGATGGCAAAGACGATTTTCAGCAACCATTACTCCAGTCTTTAGTGTCACATGATCCTTCAGAAATCAGTCTAATATGCTGATTTGGTGATCAAGAAACACTTATTATTACTATTATTATTATTATTAAATGTTAAAAACAGTTGTGCTGCTTAATGTTTTTGTGTGAACTGTGATACATTTTTTAAGGGTTCTTTAACTGATAAAAAGTTCAAAAGAACAGCATTTATTTTAATCAGTTTCACTTTTAATCAGTTTAATGCATCCTTGCTGAAAGTACTTAATTTAAATAAATAAATAAATAAATAAATATAATATCATACTGACCCCAAACTTTTGAATGTACTTTATGTTTGTACGTAGTTAAATAAATTTAAATAAATGTAAGTAAATAATTTTTTAAACAAAAATCCTTTTCTAATACAATCTTCAAACTCACATTTAAAATAAAAAATTACACAAAGTGCATTATTTTCTCACTTTAAATAATAGCCTGAACACATTGCAGTACCTGAGTTTGCTGCGGAAGAATGGCGCGTGGGCTTAGAAGGGGTGGGAGGTTTATTTGGAGATCCTGGATTCGGAGAGAGGCCAGATTTAAAAGGATTTTTTGTCAATCCACCATTCTGCATGCATTGCGAGACCATCCCGGTCTCAGCGGCCCTCTCATTTCCTATTTGCGTGCTGGCGCCCTGACCTTTCGTCTGCAGTTCTTTTGGCTTATGTCTCCTTTTGACTGTGTCCGATTCCTTTAAGTTAAACTCAGGCACCTCTAGGGATGATTTGATAGATTGAGGCGACTTCAGAATTTCATCGCCGGCCTCAGACTCTATCTTAGCGGCTGCTATTTTGGTCCTTTGTTTGATGGTAACCTTGCCCTCTTCGGCAAAAGGTATGCTCTCCTGTGAGGATGTTGAACCTTGTTGGTTTCTCAAAGGGCTGATGTTTTCACCAGCCGGATGCTTTGTTTGATACGTTGACGATTCACTAGCGGTCCTCCTACGGTTTTCCATGTTTTTCGGTGATACAACTGGAGACATGGCTTTAAGAACAGGGCTGTTACATGTCTTGTTGGGGCTTCCTGTATTGTTCTCCAGCCTGGCTGCAATGCTTCTGACGCTTCCTGCGCTCTCCGTTTCAACTCCACTTGTGGTTACCCCACTTGGTGCAGAGCTCAGTCGCTTTGGAGGGGTAGGAGGAGGACCTTTCCTCTTGGCACGTATGGCGAAGGAATGACTACGTCCCACTTGGCGCTCACTGGAACTGTAAAACGGTTGGCTGCGGCCGGGTTTGCGGGTGAGCGTGGCATAAGAAGCCACATTGACGGTTGTCGTCGTAGGGGCTGAGATGTCATCTTCATTCTCTCCATCCGACATAGCGTAGCGTGAAAGACTCTGAGTGCGCTTTTTGGACCGGGAGGTGTCCCCGTTTGGCTGTGGGGCTCTGATTGGACTTGGGCTTCCCATGTTTTGATGCTGCAGGTAGTTGAAGCCCCTCTGAGTAGGTGATCCATGATGGGGCTGAGAGGAAGAAACCACTGGTCTAGTTTTGGTAAGCACGGGTGGATATGCGAAACGTGCTATTTTACTAGTAGTTATGGGTGGCGTCCTTGCTGGACTCCCAGATGAAGGGTGATGATGTTGTAGCGCCAACACTGGCGCCATTTTAACAGGTGATATTTGGCTTCTATCCTGAGATTCCATAATGGCGTATTGTTCCTTGTTGGGACTGTTTTCCATACTGCCCAGGCTCTCTTGTGAGCGGTTGTTGGGGGACACCGACGCCATTGGACGTTCTTGCGACCGCCCTGATCCTCCTGACCGTGTTCCGATGCTTTCTTGACTAAGGCGCATGGTTGTTCCACTCATGCTGCCGAGGCCATCTTGGCCTCCTCCGTATCCGCTGCGTGCCATGGCGTTTTGTAGCTCAACGCTCAACTCGCTGTCTTGGAACGTAAGCATCTTTGGTGATAAAGGTGATGAGGGGCATTCAGAATTGTCATGATGCTCTATAGCCACCAATTCGAGGGCGGGAGGAGCTCTCCTGCGCTGTAGCAACGCCTGCCCCTCGGCTTGGCTCTTACGAGCCTTCTGGACGTCACTGAGCTTCTTAACAGCAAGCATCAGCTTCTTCTGATGTCCTGTAAATAAACAACGTCAATCCACAGATGTACACTGCCGTTCAAAAGTAAGATTTTTCTCAGTAAAATTCTTAATGTTTTTTAAAGAAGTCTCTTATTCTCATCAAAGTTTAATGTGTTTGATCAAAAAAGTAACATTAAGAAATATTATTACAATTTAAAATAACAGTTGTCTATTTTAATATACTTTAAAATATTATTTATTCTTGCGAAGCAAAGATGAATTTTCAGCATCATTACTCCAGTCTTCAGTGTCACATGATCCTTCAGAAATCATTTTAATATGCTGATTTATAATCAATGTTGGAAACAGTTGTGCTGCTTAACATTTTTTTGGAACTTGTGATACATTCTGACCGAATGGTAAAAAATGACAGAATGTTCATTTTTAGGAGAACTATCCCTTTAACATTTTTGGTCAGTTTTCCGGAAAGAGAAACACTGTATTTATTTTTTTTTTTAAACATTTATTTTCTCATTTTTTGGAAGTAAATTAGCTTGTACATGGCCTCTAAACCATGGCACTGCCATTTTCTTTAAGATTTTTTAAAATTATGATTGATACTAAATTTGAAATAAATTATACTAGACTCAATTTTTTAAATTTTAAGTTTAAAAGAACAGCTTTTATTTGAAATATACATAATTTGTAACACTATAAAGGGCTTACCTGTCACTTTTGATCAATGTAATGCATCCTTGCTGAATAAAAGTATTAATGTTTTTGTTTATTTTTTACTTCTTAGTAATAATATAATACATTTGTTGGTCACAAAACTTTGTATTGTATGAATTGTATTGTATGTTGGAACACTTATCAATATTAACATAAACATTTATTATTAAGTTGCTGCACTTTTTAGCTATAATGTATCTTTTTTTACACTGCCGTTCAAAGATTTGGGATTGTTTTTTTTTAAAGAAGTCTCTTATGCTCATCAAAGTTCCATTTATTTGATCAAAAATACAGAAAAAAATGTAACGTTATGAAATATTATCACAATTTAAAATAACAGTTTTCTGTTTTAATATACTTTAAAATATAATTTATTTTTGTGATGCAAAGCTGAATTTTCATCAGCCATTACTCCAGTCTTTAGTGTCACATGATCCTTCAGAAATCATTCTAATATGCTGATTTATTATCAATGTTGGAAACAGTTGTGCAGCTTTAATTGTTGGGGGATTTCAGGATTCTTTGATGAATAAAAAGTCAAAAAGAACAGCTTTTTCTAACAATATAAGCGTTTACTATCACTTTTTTTATTTAACACATCCTTGCTGAATACAAGTATTAATTTCTTTCAAAGAAAAATTCACTGACCCCAAACTTTGAACGACAGCGTATATTGTTACATTTTTATTTTAAATAAATGCTGTTCTGCTGTTCATTAAAGAATACTGAAAAAAGTATAACAGGTTAAAAAAATATTAAGCAGCACAACTGTTTCCAACATTAATAATAAATCAGCATATTAGAATTATTTCTGAAGGATCATGTGACACTGAAGGCTGGAGTAAAGATGCTGAAAATTCAGCTTTGCATCACAGAAATAAATTCTATTTTAAATTCTATTAAAATTGAAAACCACTATTTTAAATTGCAATAATATTTCACAATATTACTGTTTTTTCTGTATTTTTAATCCAATAAATGCAGCCTTGATGAGCAGAAAAGAGCAGAAAAGAATAACAAAAAACTTTGAAAACAGAAATGTGGTTTCGGAATCGTGTGTACATAGGCATTATTGAAATTTTATGATCTAGGCCTGAATCCACATCACCATTAAAATGTATTTGGTCGGTAAGACCAAATTTTATTTTATTTTATTTTATTTTATTTTTGTAATAAAAGTATACTTTTATTCAGCAAGCATGCATTAAATTACTCAAAACTGACAGTCAAGACATTTATAATGTTACAAAATAACTAATAAAACTTTATATCCTTTTAAGAATTCTGAGAAAAAATATTAAGCAATACAGTTCTTTTAAACTGTAATAATATTTCACAATATTACTGTATTTTTGATTAAATAACAAGAGAGACTTCTTTCCAAACAATTTTTTAAAACAAAATTACTAGAAGAAAAAAAACAGCAGTGTATCTTATCTATCCATCCACTTACCCAGCTTAGTGATGCCAATTTCCTGTAGATCCTCCCATGTGATATCCTGCACAATGCTGATAGAGTCATATCCATTCTCTGCTAGCTTCTTCTGGTATTGCGGCAGCCCGATAGCACTGAGCCACTTCCCAATATCAGACTGAAACAAACAGACAAATATATTAGTGCTCCTTTTATTTATTTTGATTAATCTTCGGTGCCTCTGTTGGTTAAGCATATAAAAGTCAACGTCTGTGATATGAATCTAGCAGTTATCTGTTTATTAACTCCCGAAGCTCTCATTGAACTTGTACAGCACATGTATGTTTGTGTAATTCTTCATACAACAATATAGCAGTGAATTACTGGAATGTAATCCGGCAACCATTCTGGGATATTCATGCTGCCGATCTCTATAGAGATCTTCTTGCGGTGTCCAGGTTTTGTAACGCCAATAGCAGTGAGATCCTAAAACATAAAAAACACATTGATACACTTTAAAAATGAATGATGACTGTATCTTCAGCTTCTATTCAAATAGAAATCTATTGAACGCAGTAATGAATACCAATGTGTTGTACCGGAAATGCAGCAGAATACAAAGATAAGCCTGTGTGCTTAAATGCTGATACACAAAAAGACCTCACCTCAGGGGTCATTCTGCTGATTGTAGGCACATCATAGCCAGCTGTGAGGAAATTAGATGTGTACTGCTCAAGCTGAAACTCACAGAGCCACTGGTAAATAGCCTCAGCATCCTAACACAAAGAGAAGACTGAACATTATACACAAAACTCCACTGGGTCAGTCACGATAACATCTACAGTTCATTTAGAGCTTCTTCTCTATTTTGAAAATAGTTCAACATTTCATTTAAAATGAAAACAGCATACTAGTGCAAACTGAAAAAAGAAATAAAAAAGGGTTTGAAGGCTACTATTCTAAGGGTTGTCACAATTCTCAATATAATATCGAACTGTTCGGTACGACATCCACGGTTCAATACGCGCTTGTGAATTGCGTTTTTTTGGTTTTGCATTTAAATAACTTCCTTGTTTTATTTCTCTCGGAATTTGCTGTATGTGTGCGCACGATTTCATGTGCTGAAATGAGGAAACGCTTCCCCGCTTATATTTGAAAAAGCAACACATGCAGAGCATCTTCCATTCTAATGACATGCAATGATACGCCTTTCTAAACCTGTTGTCCAACAAAAGTTATAAAAACAAAAGTTATAAAAAACATTATAACTTGTTTTTAATTCACAACATCAGTTGAGTGTTTGAAATAACTTCTTTATGTGATCTGATGTGGATTCTTATCACAGAATGTGGCAGACGATAAATTCTATACTCATATTCTATGTATGTCGATTAGCAACAGCTTAAGAAAATACACAAGATGGCTTGAAGAACACAGATAAGCCATATATTATTGCAGACGAGTGTTTATTGTCCTTACACTTCATCATTCAAAACGTTTAACGTTATATCTTGTTTTTATTCAGTTACAGCAACAGCGATGCCTTTATCCATATTAGAGAAGCTAGAATGGAACGTCATCAGTGTTATGCATATGCATATGTGGATTTTCTGCACGAGGGCGCCCTCTGGCGTCCAGTATGAAAGAAACCCATTCTATTTTGCATAAAAATCGAAAAAATAATACTTTTCTCAAAAGAAAAATTAAGCAGACATATACTAAACCACGCTTTTTCCGGTGTACAGAGGTTTACAGGAGTATTTTGTTAATTTGTTGCAAAAAAAACACACTGAAGTGGCAAGCTATCAGAACCGAAAACCATGGGTAAAAACCAAGGTACGTATTGAACCATGGACTAACTGTATTGTTGCATCCCTAATATTTGGTGTGGAGTATATACTGTAAACTGCCTAAAACTCTTTAAACCAGTAAGCGGTGTCAAATCGATTAATTGTGATTATTCGCATTCAAAATAAATGTTTGTTTATACGTAATATGTG
>JAHKKF010535031.1:50297-66206 GCA_019740295.1 Labeo calbasu | reverse complement strand
GTTCTTTTTTTTCTGATATGACATTTTTTAACAATGCCGATCTGGTTCTTCTTTTGTTTTCCTTCGTTTAAAACAGATTGTTTAATATGTTTCAAAACATTAATCGTTCAGCATTATGTGCTAAAATATTTTAATATTGTCTAACGTGCGCTCAAAAATGTCCTACCGTGTTGTTTACTTTTAAAAATTTAAACGCTTGGAATGTTTGACTTCCCAGTGCGATGGCGTCATAAAAGCATAAATATGTGACTGGTCTGAATTATTCATGACTTTATCTCGCTCTTATTAGCTCGGGCATTTTTAAGGATGTAGCTGGCGATTATTTGCTCACCGTTCCTTGCAGACGCGATTCCTCGCGTACAGTTCTTCACGGATTTCACTCGCATTTCAAGATGACATCGGAGAGAGGAAAACATGCTCCTCCTACATCTATCAAACAGCCGGACACAAACAAGAGGTCCGATGTTAGAAAGAAGTGGACCCGTCAGGAGAAAATAATCTGGCCCGTTGCTCCTGATGGCTATATCCCCAACTCCGTCGTCAGGAGTTTGGCGCCCTATCCACAGTTCAATCATTTTTGTGCCAACAGGGGGCTCCAAATAAAGGAACAAATACAAGAAGACGCAATTTTTTCCGAACAAAAGCTCCTGTTAAAGTATTTTCTGGAAAAGTACTGTCCTTCCAAAGAAGAGCAACAAAATAAGGAAGATGACGAAATCACTTTGAAACATGACATACAAAGTGTGCCTGAGGAAACAAATATTACAGCAAGCTTGACATCACTTCCAAATAAGTCTGAGGACACAAAGAGATTGACACTACTTCAAAGAGCTGTGCCACAGAGCCAAAACCTGCTCCAGAACAGGTCCCCACAGCAAAATACTCCATCTGTAGATGATCTCCAGATGACGGATTCTTCTGTAAAAGATTTCAAGATGAAAGATTCTTCTGTAGATGATCTTCAGATGAAAGATTCTTCTGTAGAGGAGCTAAAAAACGAGGAAGATGGTGAAAAAGATCAGAGCCTCTGTAAAAAGAGCGATGCTTTTTCCCCAAAGCAGCCAAAGAAAGTGAAGAAAGGTCAGAAGGCCAGTTTAAAACCCCCAGTAGCTGTGAGCCCAAGGATGCAGGAAGAGAAAGATGCGTTGCACCAGGAGATGGTGTCTTCTATTAAGGAGCAAAAGAGAAGCGACAGTACAAACAAAAGTTTACATGTGCTAGAGATTGGGACTCCGAAGCAGACTATGCGGCAGAAGGCTAAATCCCCTTTAAAGAAACTGAAGTCGTTTGTGTCACCCCTTTCTCTGATGGGCGACAGAAGGCCTAATTCTGTCCTCATTTACCTTTACAAAAGATCAAAAGCAGAATCGGCTCATGAAGGAGTGAAGCGGGCTTCAAAAGTGGCTTGAACTACAAATAAAACTGTTTGTCTGCAAAAGAAAACATTTATTTTATGAGAGTTTTAACAGGAGGAGTGTCTAAACAGTTGTTTAGAAAGTATACTCTTTATTGTAAAATATTAATGATAACAGCAGACAAAATCCATTTGATTTACTCGAACTGTGGAAAATATTTGGGTTAAATTTCTACAAATTTACAGTTTTGGTGTTTCATTTTATTGTTTTATTTCCTTTAAATAAACATAAAATGTCAAAAAAAAAAAAAAAAAAATCTAAACATATGTATGATTTAAAGTACAAACTGTGGGTTGTAAAATCGATACAGGAAGATGTCAATATGCTTCACTTTCAGTCCAAATGCCTTGGAAATGAGAATGGGTTGTACAGTATGGTGCTGCCCATCAAGTGTCCAATGAATTTTTGCCTGAAGTGAAATCAATACCTGAGATTGATGGTTTAGCTTAAATCATAAACCCATATTTAAGTGCTGTTGCATAGATACTCGTACTATTTTAGAGGCAGAATAACATTTAACTGCCTTATGAAGGCATGCACTTCATAAAAAAAGAAAGATTGCCCATCAACTTAAATTAACATTTGCCTTTCACATTTCTGTAACTGCCTGAGCATAGGACATTGGCCACCTGTAATATACTATGAATCAGTTATGTTTTTAGCCCATTAAACAACATTCATCCAATTTATTATTTAATAAAAACAGAGCAACACTGCAGTTGTAACAATGCACTGAAGTTATTCATATTTACATGTTTACAACTACTGCAGAACAAGGTATCAAAGGTATTCATATTTGCAGGCCACACTGCATCAAAGTTATTTATATTTAGCCTACATGTTTACATTACTGCAATGCATGCAACACTATATCAAAGTTGTTTATATTTACATGTTTACAAATAGACTACTGAAAAGCA
Organism: Labeo calbasu; assembly: GCA_019740295.1. Taxonomy (NCBI): domain Eukaryota; kingdom Metazoa; phylum Chordata; class Actinopteri; order Cypriniformes; family Cyprinidae; genus Labeo; species Labeo calbasu. The sequence continues at coordinate 63,871 of JAHKKF010535031.1, read as the reverse complement.
TATCAAAATGAATTGTATTTACATTGTAACAATGCTGGCAAAAATGTATCAAAGTTATTTATATTTACATGTTTAGTTGCTGTGCAAAATACCATTTAATCCTTTTAATGTTTTACCCAACAAATCTGCCAGATATGCCAGGCCTTTATTTGAGTCTAATGCTGTAAAATGTTTCATGTGATTTTAAAACTAGCTTTAATATTAAGTTCAAATTGTGGTATCTATGTTTACTTAAAAACTGATTTTTTTTTTTTTTTTTTTTTTTTTTTTTTGTCTGTGAAACATAACATAAATTATAAACAAAGTATGAAAAATGAGACACAAAAATAGTCCGAGAAGAAGGCGTGGGTCGATCCGTGGCGAACGTAATCCAGGAGGCAAAGCGAGGGGATAATCCGTAAAACAAGGGAGAGTCCAGAAGGCAGGCGGCGAGACAGACGAGAGGAGATGGCCAGGCGAGAAAACTAAACACAGGGAACTCTGGAAACTAGGGAACACGGAAACTAGGGAACTGGGGAAACATGCGCGAAACAACAATGAATAAACCACAACAACAACAACCACAATACTCTGTGATTTACAGAGGGAAAGTCTGGGGCTTTTATAGCGCGCCTGATTGGCCACAGGTGCTGACTCAATCAGCGCGATGGGTGATGGGAGTAGTAGTCCAGGGTGCAATGCAACAGTCTGTGTGAAATGATAAAGCGAGTGCGACATCTGGTGGTGAGCGGACCGAAGGTCACCGACCAGATTCATGACAGCCCCATGGGTGGGGCAAAATGCCCCCCAGTCTGACAAAGCAATTTGGTTTAAAGTCCTTTTGTAGTCAAAATTGTTATCCCTTAAAACTTACCTTTGATCATCAAAATGAAATATTTAAATGTTTTTTCTTGTGAAAATAAATTTTCTCATGCCTTGAAACAACTTGAATGTAACTCTACCCTCTTGCCTCATTTACTATACGCCCCGCCCCCACGCAGTCACACCAGCCAGAACCCCCTGATCAACTAACTGAACTGGTCTAAGAGATATGGAAAATTATATTCATTTGATCTCAGTATCTACTAATAAGAAAGCAATAAAGACTGTTAGAATTTGTTCTGCACTTAAAGTTTTTGTGTAGAGAATCTTATGTAAAAAAATGGCCCTTTATTGCATTTTATTTTACTTTATTTGCATTTATTTTATTATTATTTATTGTATTTTTTCTACTGTTTTATTATTATTGTTGTTATTGTCTGTTTCAAGTTTCATTTTTGTTGATATTTTATATTTTGTATTGATTTGTATGTTCTTGTTTTCAGCAATAAAAAAAAAAAACTGGAAACGCAATATAATGGCGAAACACGGATAATGACTGATAAAACTATGTTTTTTACTAGCGGACAACTAAAGTGGATACTGTAACATTAGTTAAAGTTACTTACTTTACGATGCTGTGCCCTCAAAACGCCTTGAAGGCTCGAATGCAGCCTAGTTTGTGAAGTGCAGACGTTGCCGCAGGTTATTTTTTAAGTTAGCAGTTAGCGCCTAGCGGTTGTGCTCTATTTAACGCTCTATATGCTCTATCAAATGCTCTATTTAATATTTGGTTTTGTGCTGATAATCCTATTGGTATATTTTGCATGCTAATGGTAGGAATCTATCCTTAGCAAAAATGGGCTGTTTCAAACCGCATTTCTGGGACAGCCTTTGGGAAACTACAGTTTTAAGGAGAAAGTACTCAGCAATGGTGTTGATTAATGGACTGGCCCATTTATTGATTGACAAGTCTCCTGTCTGGAAATTAGGAGTAAACATGATGTTACTGTATTCTAGACTAAATGTGAACATGCATTAATTCATCGCACTTACAAAAAACAAATTCAGTATTCCCCAAAATGGAAAAAAAAAAAGTGAAATGCAAACTCGGAATATGACGCAACCCTGCAATAATTAAATATGTTAAATAAAACAAATATACTTTATGTATTTAATCCCATTTTATTAACCAGTGCCTTTGCTGCTGACCTTCGATGACGCAATTCAACCATACTAATAAGCGAAAATTACTTTAGATAAACTAACATTTGTGCTTCATTTTTTTTTTTATAGCTGAAGAGTGTTCTCCTGCATAAATGAACTTTTCTTTCAGCCTGAGGTGAATTCATTTCACTTTTGGTGTAAAAGGGCTTTTACATTAGAATTATTTTTTTATTAAAAACAAAGAAGCAAGCCCTGCCCAGATTTTAAAAATAACGCAAAAGACACATTACTTTCCATAAAAAGTAACTAAGTAACGTAATTAGTTACTTTTTCATGAATTAACGCAAAATTGTAATGCATTAATTTTAAAAGTAACTTTCCCCAACACTGCAAATAAACAACATAAACATTTTAATTGTCACAGACTTTAAACACTTTTAGCAGCATCACAGTACACTGTAAAAAATGATTCTGAGTTTTAGTCAGGTGGACAAGTTAAATCATGTCCTGTCAACTTGCAGTGTCTCACTACACAATAGGACGAGTTGGAACAACCCCAACTTAAATAGGAACTGAAAACTTAAAATAACATGTTCATATAACAACAAAACATAGGTTCTATCAACTTTCCAACTATTTGCATTAGTTGGGCTCTTGACACTTACATTTTTAACTTTGAATTTACTTTGGCTACTGTGACTGTGTTAAAACAGCCAGACAAGCCAAGAGCACAAGTCATCAGGTGGTGATGATTATGTTTTAACATAATAATTTTTTGATCTGAATCATTGAACTCATTTGGAGTTTAATTTTTGAGTTATATTTCCTTTATTGCGAATATGACTCAAAAGATTGTATTGAATAATTAGTGTCAGCCTTGTGATTCCACAACAAATGATCCTGTCTTTTTTTATACGTTTTATAAGAATTTCTTACAAGCTGTTGTGATTTAAAAAAAAAAAAAAAAAAAAACTTTCTGAGGAAGTCTCTTTGTTTAGGTACACACAGACATCAAGAACCAGCGTATGAATCTCAGCAACGGTGACAAACAGCATATTCAGATAAACAGATCAACTCTGAACATCACAAAACAAGCTACTAAAAAGTCACATAAAAACAACAAAAACAAAATAAAATAGTAAGAATAAAAGAAATTACAAAGACAATTCAGCTCATAATTTATTCATGCCACAATGCATGATGGGAGCCATGGATTAGTTCTTTTTAATTGACAGTTCGTTGGCTCAATTTACTGCAAGTTATTTCAACAACTACATATAAGTTGAGAGAACATAACACCTAGTGTTTGCTAAACTTAACAAAGTCAATGCAACAAAATGACTTGACTAAGTCAAGTTGTGTCAACAAATCATTTTTTACAGTGTACAGGCAGTTTAAGCTTAAAATGTAAAAGAATATAACCAACAATTATTAATTACAAAATTATAATAGCCATTATAAAAGCCTATTTGAAACATTTTGTTAACTGACGCGGCTAGCTAACTAGCTACCTGATGCTAACTTGAGGTAATTTTTAAATATAAAATCCAAATAATTTCATTCAAACAACTTCAATACATTTGATAGAAAAAACAAAGGATCTGATGTTTAGACCAGAGTAACTACAGTAATTGCCCATTGCCCCCTGGGGGCGTTTTACTATGTTTGAGAAGAAAAAAAATGTAATTCTGAATGTATAGCTAATTCTATTTTTATTAAATAACACGGTACCCCCTATCTACAGGCCTTACTGTTCTCATACCCCATATAACTGTGATGTTCTACAAAAAAACAAACATTTATATTTTATTCCCGCTGCACTGTAGATTTCCACACGCGCGAACATCAAAGAGTTTCTGTGACTAGAGAAAGTGCTTGGTCTCAAACTGAATATGCAGGCATAACGCCAGCAGGGGGCACTCATACTTTATTTAATAAAAAATAATCAGTTCATTTCTAAAGTACATAATACATGGAACCGCAGTAATGATGTCACAAGTGTTTGTTTCTAGAGTAATTTACCATCTTGTTTACTTTTAAAGATTCTGCTACCAGTTCACACTTGAAGGGTCACAACAGCATGGTAAGGTTTATCTCGCTATTATTGGCTCAGACGGCCTTGCCGATTTAGATCGTGATTCCTGGACGTTAGCTTAGAAGATGCGAGGATTAAACGCTTCTCGTCCACTTACCAAAACTCCGAACATAAACAAAAAGAGGAGGCTCGATAAGAGAAAGCAGTGGACCTGTCCAGACAAACTCTTCTGTCCCGCCGCTTCTTACGGTCCTTGCGAAGTCAAAGGTCTGTCTTATCTTTGGTACAGTAACAACAGCGGGGCCCAAGTTACGGAAGACAAAAATCTCAGCTCGCCAGACTGTCAGCATCTGTTGGTCAATAATGATCTTACCAACCAGGAAACAAACGTAAGAGCCAAATTGACACTTATAGAAGGTGCGTCCCAAAGCCAGTACTTGCCCCAGCACACAGAGAAGTTCCTTCAGAAGGATGTTTCTTCTGAAAACATGCTCCAGACAAATGAGTATAACTTAGAGGAACTCCAAACGAGTGCATCTGATCTCCAGACAAACATTTCTTCTGCAGAGGATCTCCAGAAGAGTCCGTCATGTGCAGGAGAGCTCCAAAACAACGCATGTTTATCAAGGAAATTAAAGCGCAAGGAAGATTATGAAAAAGCCTTAATACATCTTCCAAAAATTGTGCCTCAAAGCCAACATTTTCTCCAGAACAATGCATTTTCCACAAGGAGGTCAGCGAGAATGGAGAAATGTGATGAGCCGTGGTCTCTGACTCCATGGGTGGAGCATGACACTGAAGGTGAATCGACTGAGGAGGAGGTCACTTGTATGGTAGAACAAAAGAAAAAGGAGATAAAGAAGTATGAAAGCTTTCAAGCCAGTGCAAGACAACATGTAAGACTTCCAAAGACTGGGCCTCCCAAACAAAGCAACCTGCAGAAGACCAGAAACTCCATAAAGCAACTGAAGTCATCCATGCTTTCGTCTCCTGTGCTGGATGAGGAGGCCTGATTGTGGTAAAAGATCAAAAGGTGAATCACCTTCTCAGAGAGCTTCCAAAAATAAACTAAAGTCAGCTGAGGAAGATATTTATTTTAGCATGTGCACCTGCAGATTTATTTACGGAAGTATTATTTTACATTTTCTGTGATATCTGTGAACTGATATTTTTAAACTTTATTTTGTGGCATAGCATTACATTTCCATCATTACTGCAATACATGCTCAGAGAATTGTTGTCCAGATGTAATAAATATTACATTAAATGGCTTACAATATTTAGCTGTTTTTGTCTGAGTCACCTTTAACATACAACGTATACACTGCCATTCAAAAGTTTGGGATCAGTACAATTTTTTTATTTATTTTTTTATGTTTCTTAAAGAAGTCTCTTATGCTCATCAAAGTTCCATTTATTTGATCAATAATACAGAAAAAAAGTAATATTATGGAATATTATTGCAATTTAAACTAACAGTTTTCTATTTTAATATAAAATGTAATTTATTTCTGTGATGCAAAGCTGAATTTTCAACATCACTACTCCAGTGTTCAGTGTCACATGATCGTTCAGAAATCATAATAATATACTGATTTATTATCAATGTTGTTGATAATAGCAGTTGTGCTGCTTTTTTTCATTATTGTTTATTTATTTATTTTTGAACCTGTGTTAAGTTTTTCAGGATTCTTTAATTAATAAAAAGTTAAAAATAACTACATTTATTCAAAATAGAAATGTTTTCTAAAAATGTAAGCCTTTACTATTACTTTTTGTCAGTTTAACACATCCTGGCTGAATAAAAGTATTAATTTCTTAATTAAAAAAAGGAAAAATGTACTAACCCCAAACTTTGAAAGGTAGTGCATATTGTTACAAAATATTTTACATATATACACGATTTTAAATAAATGTGTTTCATTCATCACAGAATCCTAAAAAAAAAAAAAAAAAAAAAAAAACAGGTTCCAATAAAAACATATTGTCACTGTAACATTTGTAACACTTGACACATTGTAACATTTGATACTGAGCCTGCGTTTACACTAGTGCATTTTCGTTTTAAAACGCGTAACTTTTGCTACGGTTAGGCCTGTCGTTTACACTACTCCGGCGTTTTCAACCCTCGAAAACGGAGACTTTTGAAAACGCTGCAGACCCCGTTTTAGTTTGAAAACTCCGGGGTAGCGTTTCAGCGTTTCAGCGTTTCAACGGACCAAAACGGAGACTTTTGAAAACGATGGCGTGGCTGCCCACATTCGATCTGTGTATCCTTGACGACCGCGTAAACAATAACATTATGCTCATTGTTGTACCCATAGATATGTGTAAATAGATGCATCATTCGGCCGCTACAAGCACGTGACGCGTCCGCCATAGGGAATCTACCTATACATATCTATGGTTGTACGTGCGTGAATGGTCATGTGACATGCGTTTTCGATTGTGTATTGCTGACGGAAATCGTTTCTGAAACGCAGAGAAGTGGACGAGGATCGTTTTCATTTTAAAACGCCGTTTTAAAACGAAAACGCACTAGTGTAAACAGGGCCTGGAGTAATGATGCTGAAAATTCCGCTTTGCATCACAGGGATAAATTACATTTAAAAGCATATTAAAATAGAAAACCACTATTTTAAATTGCAATAATATTTCACACCTTTACTGTTTTTCCTATATTTTTAATCAAATAAATGCAGCCGTGATGAGCAGAAAAGACTTGTTTAAAAAAAACATTAAAAATCGATCCCAAACTTTGAAATGACAGTGTAATCATTGTACAATTATAAATATTTATTTGGCTTTTATGAGGCTGTATCTTGTAGCTACTTAATTATTAAAATCAGAACTTAAAGCCAAAATGTTTTAATTTATACTGGAAATGTAATCAAAATTACTTGAAAAATCGCTTGTGATATTTTAGAATTCACTGCAGCAGTTTCCAACGCGAGGTGGCAGTAAGTTGTCATCAGTGGTCTTATCATGACGAGCAGAGGAAAAAGAGCAGTGTTGTTGTCTTCCGGGTGAGGTGTTGTCATCTTTAGCATACAGTTAAACGGTAAGTTCGGAGCTTTCGCCTGTCCTTCTCCCCCGCCGATGATATGATGTGGATTCCCGCTGATGGATGTCACAACAAATACTGAGGAGATTTTAGCTGAGAACTTCATCCAGCTGCTTGAACCTGAGGTCTGAGCTTTAATCTTGAAGCACATCTAAGATTGCAGAATCAGTTCTTGGCTGTCTCTCAAAACCTAGTCAGCTTCCTAACTAGACAACATGTTATCAGGCATCACAGCCGCGCAGTTCACGAGATTTTGACACAAGGCAGAATATCTTAAACGTTGCTACATTAATTGCATTGAGTTATTTGGTTTTGATTTTTTTCCTTTGCTAGCAAACCTAATCGTGATCACTCGAGTGACAATGTGAAATGCTGTAATGTAGTACTAATTTATTGCTCTGCTGAGTACCTGAATATACAGCTATATTTAACTAGTTAAACTTCTACCAGGTGGTTCACATGAAGTGACAGCCTTGTTTTACATGCTGTATTTCATCTATTATCACATTAAAAAAAAAAAAGTTAATTAACAATAAAATTAATTATTTTATGAACCTTATGCATGATAATATATGTTTATGTTTGAGAAATTTAATATTTGTGTTGTTAAACTTCATTTGCGTTACCTAATATTTACATTTACTTCATACATTTATTTACATTTGAACCATCTTAACTTGATAATAAAAAGATAATAAAAGCAATCCATATTATTTGTCAGCTACACTTCATATACTTAATGAAACGTCACTCTTGTGCAAAAGAAGTGCACTTAAATGTATTGTATGTACACTTGTAGTGTACTAAAAATCTGTAGTGTACTATGAAATACAGTAATAAAGTAAATCTTAAATTTTTTTCTTACAATTCAGAGTAAAAAAAAGCATAATTTCTAGAAAAAAAGTCATAATTGTGAGATTTACTTTTTTATGTCTCACAAAAACAGAACAGTGAGATGTAAACCCAAAAAATTTCAGAATTCTGAGTATATAAAAAATATATTTAAAAAAAATAAAAAGGTAAAACTAAAATAAAGGTAAATCTTAAAATTCTGACTTTTTTCCTCACAATTCTGAGAAAAAAAAATCATAATTGCTAGAAAAAAAGTCATAATTGTGAGATTTGCTTTTTTTTTAATTAAAAAAAAAAAAATTAAATCCATGGTGGAAACAGGCTTCCATATTAAAGACACGTATAATGTTATATGTTACAAAAGAATTCTGTTTAATATAAGTGCTGCTCATTTGAACTTTCTATTCATTAAAAAAAAAAATAAATAAATAAAAGTAAATCTTTATATTTTTCCTCACAGTTCAGAGTAAAAAACAAATCTGAATTTCTAGAAAAAAAAGTAATGATTGTGAGATTTATTTTTTTATTTTTTTTTTTTAATTATGTGGTGGAAACAGGCTTCCATAGTAAAGACACTTATAATGTTACCAAATAATTGTATTTCAGATAAATGCTGCTCATTTAAACGTTCTATTCATCTAAATAAATACATTAAATTAAAAAAATAATAAAAAGGTAAATCTTTATATTTTTCCTCACAGTTCAGAGTAAAAAAATCTGAATTTCTAGAAAAAAAGTCATAATTATGAGATTTACTTTTATATCTCACAAAAACAGAACTGTGAGGTGTAAATTCTGAATTTTTTCTCAGAAATATATCTAAAAGCAAATTAAGTGAACTTAAATGGAAAAGAGTACACTTTCTTTCTAGACTTTCACTTTCTTAATACAAACAAGTATTCACACTTTCACTTTCGTAATACAAACAAGTATACCTTTAATAAAAATGCACTTTGTAAGAATGTAAAATTAAAAGTCTTACCTTAAAGTAGATTTTAAATCATTGTTTTAACGATCTTTTGTTGTTCCTTAAACAAATACACTTATTGTAATGTGCTGACTAACAAAAATTGTTCTGTAGTGTGTTATTCAATATTACATTGAAAGCTTTTATATTATAAATGTACAAAATTGCAGCTTTATCATAACAATTACATTGTGTAATTACAAATATATTTAAGATGTAAACATATATTATGATATGTAATAAAGTACAGTACTTAATGGAAAAAAAAACACTTAGTTCAACTAATTTCATTTAATGTAAATTTGAACTATAATACATTTTCATGTAATTGCAAATAACATGCTATGGTAAGTGTCTAAAAACATCAGGTTCAGTGTATTCTTTTAAAGTATATTATTTCCACAATTACTACTCTTTTTAAAAGTGAAAATAAAAGTAAAGTGTATTTCTGGGGTAGTAATCATCCACACTTTTTCATTCACAGCACAATGTCGGTTTCAGTGGAGAAGAGGGATGCGTGTTTCCCTCCAGACTGGGAGGATGACGAGCGCATGGCTTTCTTGTTCTCTGCCTTTAAAGAGAACCGAGATGTCGACTGTACAGACTGGGATGGGAAGATAGACTTCTGGAGTCCTCTGATCATTGATCACTGCAGGCGACGTGGATCGGTGTGTGTGAACCTGCAGGAGCTGAATGAGAGCTTCAGGAGGAAAGGCTCCGTTCCTCTTGGCTTGTGTACTGTACTTCAGAGCATGAATAGGTAAATCACTGGCACCTCAAATACAGTGTCACATAGATCAGGTTGTTTAATCATTTATGGATTTATGGCATGCATTGGGTTTGTTTCATTGTCTTTGTAGAAGCGGGAAGGTGCAGAAGGAATCAGACTTTGCTGCAAATGTAGACTCGGGCTGGTTGTCGTGGGGTGTTGGACTGTTGTTAGTTCGACCTCTGAAATGGACTCTGTCTGCTCTGCTGGGCAGTGGAAGGGTCCCACTGGAGGAAACGTTTGTTGTGATAGATCTGGTGAAAGTAAGTGTAAAACTAACAGCATGAATACCCATTAATTCTCATTTTCAGCCTTTATATACAACTGTTGTTGGGTCAATAAGCTTTTTTTTTTTAACCTAACGAATACTAAGACATTCCTGAATTCATGTTTTCATTCCCATTTATATGATGCTGTAATTTGTAATTAAAAAAAACAAACAAATAAACACCCACTGTATATAATTGATATGCCGTGCAGGTAGATATTGGTCAGAGATGAGCTCAAGCTGTTTTTCCTCTTGCAGGAAAAGGCTGCAGCACTTTTGGCAGCATATCGGGCTTCCCCTTTAGCAACGCGCTCTCTGCTGTCTTTCCAAGAGCTGCGTTCTCTCTCCTCTCACATCTGTCCGGATGAAAGCGCACTCTGCTTGGCTCTGCTGCAGCTACAGAGAGAAAAACATGTCACCGTCTCACTCCATGAAGGCGAGAAGGTGTGTTTGTGTACGAGAGCAAACCTTGATGTGGTATAAAAGACTTTAGGAATAGAAAGTTAATGCTTTTTAAAAATTCTGTGGGTATTAAAGCAGGTTATGCCATTTTTCAGTGATTCCACACTATGCTGAAAAAAATACAATAAAATAAATAAAAATAAAATAAAATACACGTTAAAAAAAAGTTCAATCTTAAAATTCTTACTTTTTTTCTACTTTTTATTCTTACTTTACTTACTGCTATTCAGAGTAAAAAAAAATAGTTTCTAGAAAAAAGTCATAATTGTGAGATTTACATTTTATATCTCACAAAAACAGTACTGTGAGATGTAATCGCAAAACTGCATAAAAAATAAAATCAATTAAAGTAAAAATAAATGAAACAGGTGAATCTTAAAAATCTGACCTTTTCGCCTCACAATTCAGAGTGAAAAAAATCATAATTGCTAGAAAAAAGCAATAATTGTGAGATTTACTTTTTTGTCAAAAACAGAACTGTGAGATGTAAACTCAGAACTGCGTAAAAAAAATCAATAAAGTAAAAATAAAATAAAACAGGTAAATCTTAAAAAAATCTGACTTTTTTCCCCCTCAATTCAGGGAAAAAAAAAACCTAATTTCTAAAAAGTCATAATTGTGAGATTTACTTTTTTTTATATCTTACAAAAACAGAACCAAAAAAGTAAACTTAAATTGTTTACTTTTTTCCTCACAATTTATTTATTTTTTTATATCTCACAAAAACAGAACTGTGAGATGCAAACTCAGAATTGCAAGAAAAAATGTCAGATTTCTGAGTATATAAAAAATATATATTCAAAAAAATTAAAAAGGTAAAACTAAAATATGTTGATATAATAAAAAAAATAAAATAAATAATAATATATGTATATATATACACAGTCAAGTTCCAACATTTCTTCAACCATTCAGTGCCCTAAATGTGTTGTTAAAATCACAGGACAGTAATTTTTAGCACTTGTTTGGTTTCAGATTACTCAGTTCTAATTAAATTTTTGACCTGTCCATGTATAGCTGGTGAAATTTAGTCAGGCAGGACAAGGCCGTGTGTCTCCCGTCAGCGAGGTGGATCTGGGCATCTATCAGCTCCAGCGCAGCGAGAAGCTTCTGGAGGAGAGGGTGGAGGCGTTGGGACAGGAAGCAGAAAAGTGAGCCAGTTCATCTGAATTCTATTGATGTTATTCCAGTCAGGTGTCATTTTTGTGACATGATTGTAATGGCAATGGAGCTAAAGGATGTGTTGTGTAATGTGCAGGTGTAAGCAGCAGGCCAAGTCACTGCTCAAAGAGGGGAAGAAATCACAGGTATGAGCACACCTGTTTTGTGCCTATTTGTTGTAATAAGTAAGTGTTAAAGTGTTTTAATAGATTCCCACTTTTTCCTACCGCAGGCCCTGAGGTGTTTACGTGGGAGCAAGCGGGTAGAAAAGAAAGCAGATCGTCTGTTTGCTCAGCTCGAGACGGTGAAGGGCATCCTGGACAGAATAGCAAACTCCCAAACCGACCGCCTGGTGAGACACGCAAACACACAGATGCACTGACAGTCTGCCTCTAAGTGACAACACATGCTGTTGGCTAACACCCGTGAACGTCACCCACACTTCGCCTTGCCGCACTTGTACAAGCCAGCACTATTGTACTTTTTCTTGTCCACATTTTTCTGAAATTAATGTAGTTTGCACTGCTTAAAGCAGGAATTCCTCAAATTTTTTTGTCAGCCGAACCCCTTTGACCTTACGCCCTGAGAATATTTCAGTAATTTAACAACACACTCATAGTTCTCTGATGTTGTTTAATGATCACATGACATTATGACCGCACAATTCATATGTTAATCATGATAGTAATTATTCTTTCTCTCAATTAATTAAGCATAATCATCTGCAATATTTTCCCACGGGTTGTTTGTTCTGAAAAGTTTAAATTCTCCAATCAGAGCTTTTCTTTTAAATAGACACATTGTTTTGCCTAGTGTTTTACTTAATCTCCCCAATCTGGCAACCATTCGCATGCGCTCTTACACTGCGGAAAAGGTGCTGATGATTTGAAAGCATAGACAAACATTGTTTGGCTATCTATAAAACTGCAATACAGTTAGTCTGTGTTCTTTCATGCAGCCGTTTGCGCTGTTTGCCGCGACTAAATCTACCATCTAACCTTCTCAGTGGTGAACTATAATAAATCTAGATGTGGTGTTTTTTTGTTTTTTGTTTTAATTCAAAAACACTAACATAATTTGGAATTGATGGGTTAATATAGGAAAATTTTACAAGTTTAGCTTTTGAGAGAAGCTTGTTGTTTCACCAGTTTTCATAATGTAGAGAATGTATTTATTACAGTTGTCTGCCGTGGTGTTCCGAAATGAGGAGGCAAAGTCCTCAAAGTTGTTTTTTTTTTTTTTTAAATTTAAATGCAAATTCATGTCCCAGTCACTTTTTCTTGGTTAAATGAACTTACACAAATTAGAAAAAGAAAAAAATACCCATTAACAATGTAATCAGTATTCTGTTTTTTTAAAAGCCAAGTATGAATCTCATCAAGTTAGTGTTTTTAAGCATTTTACATTTATTCCCAAATAATAACTCAAGGCAGTAGCAATTTAAACAGTATATTTTATTTGTGAACATGTGTTCAGATATTCTTTTTAATAGTTAAAGAAGTCCACTTCCAGAACAAAAATTTACAGATAATTTACTCACCCAATTGTCATCCAAGATGTTCATGTCTTTCTTTCTTCAGTCGTAAAGAAATTGTTTTTTGAGGAAAACATTTCAGCATTTTTCTCCATATTGTGGACTTTAATGGTGCCCCGAATTTGAACTTCCAAAATGCAGTTTAAATGCGGCTTCAAACGATCCCGAATGCGGTTGTAAACGATCTCAGCCGAGGAAGAAGGATCTTATCTAGCGAAATGATCGGTTATTTTCATTAAAAAAATATAATTTCTATACTTTTTAATGTCAAACGCTCATCTTGTCTTACTCTGCCTGAACTCTGTTTTTGTTCCGGTTCATGACAGTTAGGGTATGTCGATAAACTCCATCTCATGTTCTCCCTCAACTTCAAAATCGTCCTACATCACTGTTTTACCTTTTTGTTAAAGGAGAAGTCCACTTCCAAAACAAAGATTCACATATAATGTACTCACCCCCTTGTCATCCAAGATGTTCATGTCTTTCTTTCTTCAGTC